>JABFFJ010000017.1:0-219045 GCA_013623715.1 Fusarium verrucosum
ATATAGGTTTTATTATATATAAACCTATATAGACTTAATATAGATTTTTTACTTTATAAAAGAAAAATATTTTAATTTTAATAAGTATTTTATTTTAATTATTTTCATTTTCTATTTTATAGGGGAGCTTTGGTGAGAGCGGTCAATTCTTGTGTCCCCCTGGGGGAGGGACAACTGAGCTTTGACTCAGCTCGACCACGTCACGGACCTTTTGCAACAAATAGCCAATCGAAGATGAGGCGAGAGTCATTACATCCTCATTCCTGGTATGACCTGACTTCACTTTAGGCGCCCCCTGGTTCAGCTAATCGCGGGACAGAGGGCATCGACAGCGGTTCAGCGGAAGGTTTTGCTGGCATACGGAAGTGCGAATAAGGTCTCAGGGCTGCGGTTAGGTTTCGGCCCCTGAAACCTGCATGTCGTTCCCAACTTGATCGATCGTGGGCGTGGCAGCGTGGCCATGTCTCGCCATCCCTTAGAACCTTCGATCGTCTCTTTGGTTGCCCGTTACGCAGCCTACCAGTGTCACACTTGCACCTCAGTGTCTCAGACATAGCGATGGCGTTTGAGTCTCTAAACAGAGCAACAGAGTAAGGGGTCTTGCATTCGATGATCACAACAAACAAGTGAAGCCTTCATGACGAATCGTGTTCATGTGAGTAATGTTTTGTCAAGATCGTTTCTTCTTCTGTCTTTGCCGCCCTCAACCATGTGAAGAAGAAGAAAAGAAAATAGGTACCTGAACAGACAAGCAAGCGTGCATTACAGGGAGCATGCTGCGTTTCAAAATTCTAGTGGTGCGTTGATGGCCTCGACCAGGTAAGTAGTGCTGACGGCCGCTGTTCTATGGAGCCAAGGGAGACAGGCCGATGGAACTGGAGTCGAGCATCGGTCGGTACGACGAGCACAGTATGAAAAAAACCTCTCTCCACTTTCTAAAATCGACTTACACTTAGCTTTTGCCCAGGCGGGCCCTGCCGCTGAGACCACAAATTTTCAATGACTAGAACGCCGCGGCGGTGCCGGGTGTGGTGGCAATCAACCAATAACTGCTCGAAACGCCTCGTCGTTACAGGGGACTAGGATTGGAAGCGTTCCTGAGTGGCGGCAGCAGCATTGACTAAGCCTTAGCTCCAGCTTCTTTGCTGTCCTGCTCCTGGGATCTTCTCCCGATGAGCTTCACTATATCAGGCCAAGAGCATCCCTCCTGTCCACATTCTCTGACTTTCTTCTCTTTTGGCGATTCATTAATACCCAGGCCCCTCCCCCGTGCGTGCATCTGCTTTGTCCGATCTCTTCCTACCCTCGTTTATCACAGCCTTATACATACTCCTTCCTCTTGGCTTTTTCTCTTGAGCATCATCTCTCTCTCTCTGATTTCACTTTTTCTCATAGAGACTTGACCCTGAATTTCCATCTTCACCGTTGCACGCCTGCTGGCAGGATCCCCATCTCCTCGACATCATGGGCGATAGCTATTCCGCCGCATCTGGCCAAACGGCCACCACGGCCGTCAACCGACCAACAATTGACACCAACACTGAGGGCCTGAAGCCTCAGTCTCCAACCCGCCTGCAAAGCAAGGATGAGAAGCGTCTTCATAGTCTCGAAATCCCCCTCGACCATGTTCGCTCTCCCCCGTCTCCCGCTGTCGGCGTCAACCCAGCTCTCTTCCGCGCGCAGACGTCTCTCGACATTGACGACTACTTCACTGGTCCTCGAAATATCCAAAAGCACTCAAAATGGCCTCTCATCTTGCAGATGCACGGCTCCATTGTGCCCAAATTGATTCTTCCTCTTCTTGCCATTGGCTGTTGGTCGACTGCCATTATACTCATCCACAAAAAGGTCCATCCAATTAATGTCAACTCGGTTCTGCTCACTATTCTGGGTTTCGTCGTCGGTCTTAGTTTGTCGTTCCGATCCTCGACTGCCTACGAGCGTTATGCCGAAGGCCGCCGATATTGGGGCATGCTCACGATGGCTTCACAGACAATGGGCCGTATCTTTTGGATCCATGCCAAGGATGTCCCCGGCCAAGACCCTCGCGAGACTATCCTCAAGAAGATTGGCGCAATGAACCTTATTGTTGCTTTCTCAGTTTCTCTCAAGCACGCCTTGCGATTCGAACCCTACAGTGCCTATCCTGACCTGGAGCATCTTATCGGCCATCTCAACACCTTCGCCAAGGAGGCCACTGTTGCTGAGGACGAAGTCCCTTGTGTCAAGAGGAAGAACTTGTTTAAATCTATTGGAGAGTATCTGGGCGTGTCCTTTGCTCAAAGCAACCCTCGAAAGGCTCTTAAGAGGACCGACAAGCCTCTTGGTAACCTCCCTCTCGAGATCCTCAGTCATATTGCCGTCACGATCGATCGAATGATCGACCAAGGACAACTCCCCGTTCCCATGCAACAGACTATTGCCTTCAACCATCTCACAATGATGAACGACTGCATGACTGGTTGTGACCGTGTTCTCAACACCCCCCTTCCTATCGCCTACAGCATCGCCATCAGCCAGATCACCTTTGTCTATGTCTTTGTTCTTCCATTCCAGCTAGTCGCGACGCTTTCGTACATCACGATCCCTGCTTCCATCGTTGCCGCTTACATCATTTTCGGACTTCTCTTTATCGGTCAGGAAATCGAGAACCCCTTTGGACACGATGTCAACGATCTTCCCCTTGAGATCTACTGTGACCAAATTGCTGCTGATCTGGACATTATCGCGTCTCATGATAAGCGCGAGCCGGATTCATTCCTCCTCAGCAAAAAGAGCATGCCTCTGTACCCTGTCAGCACTGCTTCACCCCACGACTGGATGGCGCGCAGTGACGAGAGGCTTCGCCAGACCATCAAGGACAAGCCCAACACCGTATTCAAGTTTCGCAAAGATATTGCCGCCAAGAAGTTGAACGGTGGCAGGTTTGGCACGAACGACATGAATTTGAAGGGCGACAACAACGTCTAGACTGTTCCTTTTTACACCCCACTCTAATGCATATTGATTGGGATTCTCGAGGGAGTTGTCCCACAACTACGGCGTATCAAAATAACCTGTATCTGTGTTAGGTTCTTTATTAATTTGGGAGGGTTTTAGTCTGGAGGGCCTCGGAGAGGCTACTTCATGTCAAGTGTGGAAATGGTTCGGCAAATATCAATGGGTGTTTGAATGGCTAGCAACAGCGTTTTAGTTCTTTGATCTTTCAATACAAATTGGTCTCAAGACATGTGGTTCGTGCTGTGATTTCTTGTTCTCAATAGGTACCTAACCCAGACATGTCTGTCTCGTATGAGGTTCAATTCATACCTACTTATCTTATCACTGTCTGACATGACATGGAGGGGTAATCGGGTCGGATTTTCAAGGTAGCCGTGCCCCGCGATTTCGGCAGCTCTGCAGCGAATTATGACTCGCATTTTGCTGGCTGCA
Organism: Fusarium verrucosum; assembly: GCA_013623715.1. Taxonomy (NCBI): domain Eukaryota; kingdom Fungi; phylum Ascomycota; class Sordariomycetes; order Hypocreales; family Nectriaceae; genus Fusarium; species Fusarium verrucosum. The sequence goes on from JABFFJ010000017.1 coordinate 3,433, forward strand.
GAAGACCTAGGGAAAGAAAGAGTCACAGCATTTTTGTTAACCCTTGAGCCCACTTGAGTCACGCCCGACTCGGAATTGATATTGATGCTCGCGCGGCGCTTCACTACCTCCACCTTTTTTCTTTCTTCTTCTTCTACATCATCTTCTTTGCTATTGCGACAGTCTTTGGTACAGACTCGTCCTCTTTCTATCCTCTCAACTCGTCAGTTCCCACGAAAGCAAACCCTCTCTCGCGACTCCAAGTACCCCTCCTCCGTTCCATATCGACATATACAAACCATGGCGACAGACGGTAACGCCCTCGCCGAACAGCTCCAGCAGCTTGGCATCGACAACATCGAGTCTTACCCCAACTGTCACCCCGACACTAACCCCATCGACATCTACCGTTCACACATCACAAGCCTTCTTGCGCCGATCACTGGTGTTGATCCCAAGATTATCTACCCCGCCATCCAGTGGACTCAGACTCTCGACAAGGGCGATGCTATTCTCGCTGTTCCCGCCCTCCGAGTGAAGGGCAAGAAGCCTGCGGAGCTTGCTGAGGAATGGGTGGCCAAGGTGAGCCACATGTAACTGGTATTGTCTTGACTGCAACTAAACAAACCATCTAGTTCCCCGAGTCTCCTCTGATCGAGAAGCCCACTGCTGCTGGCCCTTTCATGTCCTTCTTCTTCAAGCCAGCCAAGCTCACTAGCATGCTGCTCCCCACGATCCGAAAGCGCGCCAATGCCTACGGCAAGAACCCCTACAATGGTCTCCGAGATCCCAACGACCCCAACTCTGGCAAGAAGCGCATGATTGTCGAGTTCTCTTCTCCCAACATTGCCAAGCCCTTCCACGCTGGCCATCTCCGAAGTACCATCATTGGTGGTTTCCTCGCTAGTTTGTACGAGAGTGCTGGCTGGGAGGTTACCCGAATGAACTACCTTGGTGATTGGGGTAAGCAGTATGGTCTGTTGGCTCTGGCCTGGGAGAAGTGGGGTGATGAGGAAGCTCTGAAGGCTGATCCTATTAACCACCTCTTCAACCTCTACGTCCGAATCAACCAGGATATGTCTGTCGAGAAAGAGCAAATCACGGCCAAGAAGGCTGATTGTATCGACGTCACTGCCCTCGAGGAAAACTCCCTGGACGAGCAGGCCCGAAAGTACTTCCGACGAATGACGGATGGTGACCAAGAGGCTGTCGAGCTGTGGCGACGATTCCGAGATCTCAGCATTGTCCGCTACAAGAAGACCTATGCCCGACTCAACATTGCATATGATGAGTACTCAGGAGAGTCTCAGGTCCCCGAGGAGGACATGCAGAAGGCTGCCAAGATTCTTTCCGAGAAGGGACTCACCGAGGATGCTAACGGCGCTATTCTGATTGACTTCTCCAAGCATGTCCCTGGCAAGCCTGGTAAGAGTCTCGAGAAGGTCATTCTCCGCAAGAAGGATGGCACTGCTCTGTACCTCACTCGAGATATCAGCGAGCTTCTCAACCGACAAGAGAAGTACAAGTTTGACCACATGATCTACGTCGTTGCTTCCCAACAGGATCTCCACCTGAAGCAGCTCTTCAAGACTATTGAGCTCATGGGCCATGAGGATATCGCAAAGAAGTGCCAGCACATCAACTTTGGAATGGTTCTTGGTATGAGCACCCGAAAGGGTACTGTCAAGTTCCTTGACGATATTCTCCGTGATGTCGCCGACAAGATGCACGAGGTGATGAAGAAGAACGAGACCAAGTACTCTCAAGTTGAGAACCCCGAGGCTGTTGCCGATATTCTGGGTATCAGCAGTGTCATGGTCCAGGACATGTCTGGAAAGCGGTATGCACCCCTACATTGATTACGAGATACGTTACTAATGGCATTAGAATCAACAACTACACCTTCAACATGGACGCCATGACCTCCTTCGAGGGTGACACTGGCCCTTACCTCCAGTATGCCCACGCTCGTCTGTGCTCGATCCGCCGAAAGGCTGGTCTCAGTGATGAGGATCTGGCTACCGCCGACTACAGCCTCCTGACCGAGAAGCACGCTATAGACCTCGTCCGACTGCTCAGCCAGTGGCCCGACGTTGTCCAGAACACCCTCAAGACTCTGGAGCCTACTACCATCTTGACATACCTGTTCAAGATGACACACGTCCTCAGCTCCAGCTACGACCACCTCCGAATTGTTGGTTCCGAGCAGGAAATCCAGAAAGCTCGTATGGCTCTGTATGATGCTGCCCGAATTGTGCTCCACAACGGCATGACCCTGCTTGGTCTCACACCTGTTGAGCGGTATGTTTCCCCTGAGAATGATAATTTGTGATAGATTGCTAATGATGAGTAGAATGTAAGCTACAAACACATGTGTACAGCATTTAGAAAAATTGGCGTGGTGAAAAGATGGACATAGGGTGATGGGCGTCGAGTCTTTCTCGACTGATGGCGCATTAGATAAGACTATAAACAGTTATAATATACCCATTCAACTTGACTTTCTGTAGCCGCTCTCTCTTCTGCTTCAGGTTGGGGACATGTTGCTAATTGGCTTTGAAGTGAACGTTCAGCTACATGGGCCCGTTGCCTTGATCACCAACAGACTCGATGCGCCCTTCGTCCTCTTACAGGAATTCCCCGGCGTTAAACAATACACGCCAAGAAACTCGATGCCATATCCTGCACTGACAACGCCTATGGCATGGATCATCAGTTTCCACGCATACAAGAATTATCAGTGACCTGTTGACTGATCATCCGGCAAAGTGCGTCAGCGAGGACGTGACAGATGACTTAGCATGAGTCACAAGCCGTTCGGAAGTTGACTCTGGTAGACGAAAACAGAGCGACGTCGGATGGCAGGATTGACACGAACGGAGAGGGCGAAGGGTCACCATCGAGTAGTGAATAAGGTGCCCAATTCATGAATTCATTGAATGATTCCCTTTTGTTTCCCGATAAGCTGATATTTTGGGTCGTAGCCTGTGTACCGTCATCTGTTCCCTCTTTTATACAGCACTGTTGATCTGAGGCTCAACTGATTCATCGTCAAATGGATGGGCTCAACAGAACTTAAATCCTTTTATGATTACAAAAATGTAGTGTTTTCTCGATCATGACTTCCTAGGCTCCGGAATTCGTTCTCCTCCATAGTCGTACAATAATACCCTCTTCCTGTATTCTCCCAATTTTTCACCATTGTATAAGCAAATATCTACAGCTCTTCGACCCAATGTCATGTTTTCCGCTTAAGAAGATGGGACCTTCGTCCTGATCTGAACGCCATGCCAGCCCTTAACAAGGTCTCCAAGAGCAGCATTGACCATGCGCTGCTGCTTCAGAATTGTCTGGCCCTTGAAAGCCGGAGATGTAATATCGATAGCGTACATGCTCCCACAACCACCCGAGACGTCCTGGACCAGCAGCTCAGTGGGAGACAGCTTCTCGGAGAGGATTTCGGCGATAGCAGACTCGGCGGGGCTCATGGAGGGAAGGTCGGGCTCCTCCTCGACGGCGGCTGAGAAACGGGGCGTCGAAGTTGAGAGAAGGCGTCGAGGCGTTGTGCATGTGGTATGTGTTTGTGTTAGGCGGGCGATGGCTGTAGGAGCGCGGATGAGGGTGCGCAGAGGGAGATGGACGGAGCGCATTGCTGCGCGGCGACAGGTGTTGCAGATCATGGTGATTGAGGGATCTGGGGGGTGGTAATTGAGCAATTGGCGATGCTGGAGGAGAATTGAAGAAGCTAATGACGATGGTGGTGGAGTTTGAGTCTGGATTAAGGGCGATTACCTAATTGAGATGGATGGAAGAAAATGTGGAGGGGTTTGTAATCGGACGTTCACGGTTTGTTGAATAGGTTGTATTATACCTGAGTATTAACCTACTGTGAATGAGATGTTTATATATGTATTGACAAAGGAGCTGATAATGATATCAAGAGGCGGGAGTTTATTACCCGGTTTGTATTAGATGCAAACCTTGGTGGAACAGTCTGTGTGTAGGTAGATATATGTACCTAGGTTATATCCGTACTGAGGGCGCTGCTTAAGGTTTTTGGAGAATATTTTCATCAGCCAATTCGACCGATGCACGATTGCTTCATATCATCTCAACTGATAAGATAACCAAACCAAACCAACCTCAACACCGATCATCATCATCTCATCATGCCACGCAAGGTACATCCCAGCTCTCCCCCATCTTGATTAAATGCAATGCTTACATAACTCATCCTAGAATCGAACCCCCGAGTCTCTCGCCCTCAATCGAGAGAATCAACGTCGGTCTCGCGCCCGTCAACGTGAGTTGCTCGATGATCTGCAGAAGCGCGTGCGTGAGTATGAGCGACGTGATGGGCAGGCTACGCTTGAGATGCAGCGCGTTGCGAGGGCTGTTGCTGCTGAGAATGATGCGCTGAGAGGACTCCTTACTGCGAAGGGCGTGTCTGGTGAAGAAGTTGAAGCTCATATTGAGGCTGTGAAGCACGGCGAGAGGACGGCTTTTAGAACGAGCGTGTCGTCTGTCACGCCTGTTTCGACGCCGTCTTGCAATGTGTCGCCCGTTGTTATCGCTTCGAGGCCTATGTCTTGCTCGCAACCCCAAGGATGTGGTCCTGTGAAGGAGAACAATAACCCACCTCTTTCTTTCCAGCCTAACATATACTCACCACCAACACCTACGGCCACCGTCATGTCTTGCATCGAAGGATCAGGCTGTTGTCCCAGGCCGCAACCTCCACCACAGTCTCAGTCTGAATCCCAGTGCCAACCACAGCCACAGCCCGAGACACATGGACCAAAGTCGCCGGACAAGATTCACTGCATGGAAGCCGCGACTATCCTCGCTCAGATCCGAGGTCAGCCGGACACCTCTCAAGCTCGAGTCTCCCTTGGATGTGCCAACAACGATGACTGCATGATTCGAAACACGGACCTGCTCAACTTGATGGACGAGATGGCCTGATATTAAATGTCGCTATATCTCTGCTACATGCCCCCCTCAGGTCTTCCAGTTCCATCTTTGAGAAACCCATCGAAGAAGATACACCAACCCCAAAAGCACCGGAACCTCGATTAGCGGCCCAACAGTTGCCGCGAGCGCCTGATCGCTGCTGGGCCCAAACGTAGTGATAGCCACTGCTATCGCAAGCTCGAAGTTGTTGCTCGCAGCCGTGAAGCTCTGCGTTGTGGAGAGCGGGTATCCGAATCCAGCGTGTCGGGATACGAGAAGTGTTGCGAAGAAAATAATGATGAAGTAGACGATGAGAGGTGCCGCAACGCGTACTACGGCCACGATCTGGTGCACCACCTGGTGGCCCTGCGAGGCAAAGAGAATAAGGATGGTGTATAGCAAGCCGATTAGAGACCAGGGGGATACGATGCGCAAAAAGACTCGCTCATACCACTCAGGTCCAACCGTCATGCGCAGGGAGAAGCGAGTAATGATGGCTGCTCCAAGAGGGATGCCAAGAAAGACAGCTACGCTGGTTGCGACGGTCGAGTATGGCACCTCAAGGGAGCCCTCCTCTCCACTGATGACTGAGATGAAGAAAACAGACATTGGCGCATAGAGAGCCATCTGCAGGATTGAGTTTATAGCCACGAGGACGGCGCAGTATTCCCCATCACCACCGGCGAGCCCGTTCCATATCAAGACCATGGCGATACAGCGCGCGAGACCTACGAGGATGAGACCGATGCGAAGTTCTGGTTTATCTGGGAGGAACGCCCACGCCAGGCCGAGCTGCGACATGTCAGCCATTGCATGTATCTGGTAACGGAGATCCTGACTTACCATCAGAAAGGGCGCAACGATCCAGTTGATGAATATGCTGAAGATGATTTGCTTCCAGATGTCGCGGTGGGAGAAGATTTCGTGGAGGCTCTCGTACCGGACTTTGCAAAGGATGGGATACATCATGACGAGTAAGCCAACAGCTGACACATATGCAATCAGTATGCTTCATTTGATGGAACGGTACTTCATACCTATGGGCACCGATACGCCAACAAACTTGCCCTTTTCAAGAGCTGGGCCAGTCGAGGGGACAAAGTTGCCCAGTATAATGCCAATGACCATGGCGAGGAGAATCCATACTGCCAGAAATCGATCAAGCCAGCCGAGAGACTTGAAAGCTGAGATGTTTTCCTTCTGGTTGGGTTCTTCGGTTGGGTCGGTGTTGCGCTCGGTGTCGAGAGCAGAGGGTTGCTCTTTTGTTTGAGGAGGATCTGTTTTTGACATGTTGGGTCAATTTGGTTGATATTATATGAAAATGAGAATGTGTATTATTTGCTAGTTGCATGAAATTAAAGGGAAAATTAAAGATTACTTGGTTATTTGCTGAGTAGTAACGTCGCATATCTTTTTCTAATCCCATGTTTTTCAACATTTCATGTTGCCCTGTTGATATGAGCCAATCAGAGGCGGGGCATGACACAGTCCCGGAGACGGCGCCGGAGTCTCGGAAGCAGTTTCGGCGTTGCCACACCCGGTTTTTCCTATCTATCGGAGATGTATCGGGACATGACCAGATAGAGATCTTGAATTGTATGTTGTTGGTGTGTTCCTATGACTGTGCAAAGGATAGGTACATAGTTGAGTTCCCCTGATTGATCGAATACCCAATGCCATATTCGTCAATTAGGTAAATTAACCTTGAGGGTTATGTTGCACAATATGTGATCAATTTTACCTGCATTGATTCACGCGAGTTGTCTTGAGCAACGGTGTTTCACAACCGACTTGGTGGTGATACAAAACGGTGCTTCCACCAGTTGAAGTCTCAACCTTAACCACCTAAGTAGTAGGTATAAAAAGAATGCACATGAATCACAATCTCTGTGAGAATTAGGACATTTTAAATAATCACTAGCCTGGTTTAAATAGAATAGGACTATGAATACATTTTTTTACTAGAGATCTAGGTTAGTATACAAGGATTCTGTTTGACAGGTCCGCTCTACAGAGTAGGTTATCGTATATCGTACCATAAACAATTAAGCCAACAGCGCCTCATCGTTCAACTAAGAAAGAAAAAAAGAATTCCATCTTATTTTGGAAATCCTCCCGCTCTGCATGGCGTCGTGGGGCCTGTTGCTACGTGTACAAGCTCGGGCTGAAAATACGAGGTTCTGTCCAGACACGGGAATTGGTGCATAAGTGTACCTGCAGAGTGATTGAATTGCATGGACAACAAGATAGATGTATCTGATAGATCGTCTGCATGATCTTCGGGTCATGATGTAAATGGTTTGTTTCTCCTGTCGATCATGGGGCAGATTGGGATGTGCAAGAAGAAGAAATCATCTCATGACGCTGAGGCGATAAACCAAGTCTTGAAGATGGGCATGTTTTCGCATTCAAGGTTGATATTTAGCATGGGTAACCCAACATCAACCATATCTTGACATACATAAGGCCTGCCTGCAGAAAAACAAATGCAAGGACGCGCAATCGATATGTGCGGTTCTATCATAGGGAGCTAGTGCCTGTCGATCTCATGTAGACAACCATCCTAACCATCCATGTTTCGACTTTGAGGTGCTACCGATTCCTTTTCAAGATACTTGCAGCAACCAAATACCTCCAATTTATTGGTTTACAATCCTGTAGGACTTGCTTTGTTTCGAATATACACCCCATCCCATCCTTATTCCCGAAGGATTAGATATGAGCCTTGCAATTTCGTGTACTGTAAAGCACAGTCCACTATCCCGCAGAAACCCACTCCCCATCATGGATCAACACACAGACAGGGCCCTTGTCGGTTCATGACCATGATGGTATGTATATAGCCCCAGCCGGCCGACCTGTTTCCATGGATGGTGGAACTGGTCAGGCTTCTCTCTTTTAGCCTTCAGTCTCTTCTCTTTCTTTGTACCTTAGTGATTGCGAAGACGAGAAAGCTTGGTGTTTCTTTACTTCGTCATGGTGCGACTAACTATAGTCGCTGCGCTCTTTGCTGCGGTGGTGAGCGCGGTTGACTTTGATAAGATTTCTGTTGGGAAGGGTAAGAGTCGTTTACCAGGTGCCTATATCTTTGAGTTCGAGGAAAACAATGTTCGTATATCTGCAACGATATGTTTCTATCTATACTAACTGTTGTAGGACTGCGCCGACTTCATCGCAAAGGCTTCAGCACTAGGCCAGACTCGCATGCGGTACAACTACAAGCTATTCAAAGGAGCCTCAATCCAATTCAACGACATCGAAAATGCTGATGACATTGCTTCCGAGATGGCCCTGTTGCCTGGTATCAAACAAAAGTGGCCTGTCCAAATTGTCAGCATCCCCAAGCCCGAGGTTCACTGGACAGGCACGCCAGGAATGGAACACACGGATATTCAGAAGCGAGGATTCGATGAGAGAGATGTTGTGAATGATACATATACGCCACATGTCATGACACAGGTTGATAAGTTGAGGACAGAGGGGATCACAGGCAAGGGTATCAAAGTTGCTGTTGTTGATAGTGGTGTAAGTCAGCTTCACGCTTTACAACACCCGACACTGACACTTGGTATAGATTGACTACAAACATCCAGCTCTAGGAGGCTGCTTCGGTCCTAATTGTCTCGTCTCCTTCGGCGCAGATCTCGCAGGCGACGACTACGACGGCAACAACAAAGCAAAACCCGACGACGACCCCATGGACTGCGCCGGCCACGGCACCCACGTCGCCGGTATCATCGCCGCACAGACGAACTCAATGGGCTTCACTGGAGCTGCAACTGGCGTGAAACTCGGAGCATATCGCGCATTCGGTTGTTTCGGTGATGCTGGAAACGATCTCCTCATCGCAGCCTTCAACCAAGCTTTTGAAGATGGCGCCGACATCATTACTGCCTCGGTTGGAAGTCCGTCGGGTTGGTCTGAAGATCCATGGGCTGTAGCTGTTTCTCGAATCGTTGAGCAAGGCGTTCCTTGTGTTCTTGCAGCGGGAAATACAGGGTCCGCGGGCCTGTTTTACGCGAGTAACGCTGCGAATGGAAAGAAAGTTACTGCCGTTGGATCATTCGACAATACCAAGTCTCTCACGCTTTTGAACGAGTCCAAGTATAGTGTTGATGGTGGACCTGAACAAGAGTTTGGGTATTTGACTGGTGACCGGAGCGTTTGGAAAGGAGTCAAGCTTCCGCTCTGGGCACTCAACTACAACACATCAGTTTCTAACGATGGCTGTAACGCATTCCCCAAGGACACGCCCGATCTGAGTAAGTATATCGTCCTTCTTAGGCGAGGCTCGTGTGACTTCCAAGACAAAGCCGTCAACGCGGTAAAAGCTGGTGCCAAGTATGTCTTGTTCTACAGCGACAAAGAAGTCCTCCGCGACTTTGATGTCGCATCAGTTGAGGGCATCAAAGCATCGGGTATCGTGTATCCCCAACAGGGCGCAGACTGGATCCAAGATCTGAAAGCAAACAAGAAGATCGTTATGAACATGTCGGATGGCAAGCTTATCCTCAAGCAAGATCACAACAATATCACAGGTGGTGCGGCCAGTCCCTTTTCTTCTTGGGGTCCAACATGGGAAATGGACGTGAAGCCACAATTCGGAACTCCTGGCGGTCAAATCCTCTCAACTTACCCTCGAAGCATGGGAAGCTACGCTGTGTTCTCTGGTACCTCAATGGCTTCACCTCTCGCCGCTGGCATTATAGCCCTCATCGCTGAAGCCAGAGGGACTCGCGACCCTGCCTTGATTGAGAACTTACTTTCAGCCAGCGCAAACCCGCAGTTATTTAACGATGGCAAGAAGTTCTATGACTTTCTTGCGCCTGTTCCGCAGCAGGGTGGTGGTATCTTGCAGGCTTATGATGCCGCATACGCAAAGATTCTGATATCTCGTTCGAGCCTTTCGTTCAACGACACAGACAACTTTGCCAAGTCGCTGAACTTTACGCTTAAGAATACCGGCAAGAAACAAGTTGACTTGCAAATCTCCCACGTCCCTGCTGTTACTATGTTCACCCTCGTCGAAAACACCATCTATCCCGCCAGCTTCCCGAACGAATTTGCCGAAGAGAAAGCCAGTCTCAAGTTCAGCGAGTCCAAAATCACGCTTGACGCTGGCAAGAGCGTTGTTATCGAAGTTCTCGCCACGCCTCCCAAAGGTCTCAACGCAACGCGTCTACCTGTCTGGTCAGGCTACGTAGCTATCAACGGCACCGACGGAACATCTCTATCGATTCCCTACCAGGGTCTCACCGGTTCACTCCACGACTCCAAGGTCCTCGGTCCCAAGGATACATGGTTCGCAAACTCGACCGACGAGAACCGCTTCCCAATGCCAAGTAACACAACCTGGACACTTCCCAAGCCTGGTACCGCAAACAACAGGACAGATACACTCCCCGGCTTCACCTGGTTCCTGGCACTTGGTTCAGCCAAGCTACACGCCGAGATAATGCCCGTGACCACCGGGAAGCCATCTTCCTCTGAGAAGCCCCATGTGATCGGCGAGCCTGTCGACTTTCCACTCCTTTGGAACCCAATGGGTGCGAACTCGCAGGCCTTCACTGGTGAACTTGCGGATGGTACATTTGCGCCCGCGGGACAGTACGTTGTTCGATATAGAGCGCTTAGAATCTTTGGAGATGAGAAGAAGGAGGAGGATTGGGATGAATCGTATTCACCTGTGTTTGGAATCAAGTATGAGTAAGAAAGACTTGTGTGTTTGCCTTCGCGGGCATGGCAAACAGTTCATGTGTACAAAACATCGACGATATCATAAGGCTTAGGTTTTTGGTTTAAGCAAAGAAGGATACCAGGTAATTGTTAGGATAGTTGCACTCGGATTAGGACGCATAGATATATGCTAGTATTGATTGATAATATATAGGGTAAATATGCCTAAACTTACCCAGCTGGGTAGAAACCCAAATAGCAAGCGAATATGCGTGATATATGAGATAGAAAGAAAATCCCAACAAACAACGGCTAGAGCAATAATAACAACAGAAGCTTAACAGCCGAAACAAACTCTCCGCAAACACTTGTCACATAGCCAGTAGGTGCCATTACACAGATGTGTTATTTATAGTTCAATTTTGAGGCTAAAAGTATCTACTTCCAACCATTGCCATTAGGCCTTCTTTCCATGAAGCTTCTGCTTCAACTTCTGAATCGCCCTGGTCGCCTTCTTCAGCACAAACGTGGCATACTCTCCATGCCCTTCCATATTCTCCGAGGCCCGCTTCTTGATATCCATGTATTCGACACGGTCTTCCTCTCGTTCCCCAATTGGAACGACAACGCCAGCGTATCGGAAAAGAATTGCATTCAGGATCATGCGGCACGTGCGTCCATTGCCGTCTTGGAAAGGATGAATCTCGACAAACTTGAGGGAGTACTTGGAAGCGAGAGAGAACGGGTCCAGCGAGTCTTGAGCTTCGGCTTCCTGGATATCTTTCTTGAGGTCGGCGCACATCTCTGTCATCTTGGCAGGGACATATTTTGGCGGAACAAACATCGTGTTGCCAGCACCCACAGCGACGGTGCGGTACTTTCCAGCATACTTCTTCCATGGTACCTCGGGCCAGTCTGGGTCGATGATTGAAACTCCTTTGCAGAGGATTGCGTGCGTATCCCTGATGAGGGTCTCCGTCATGTCTTCCTCGAGAACGACAAAGTGATGGATGATGTGCTGGAATGCTCTCATATGCTGAATGATCTCACGGCGACCTCGAAGGATGTATTGGCGAGGTTGGTTACGCAGCGTACTGTCTGTATTGTACAGCTCAAGAAGCTTTGATTCGTAGTCGGCGTCACGCTCATCGACTTCAGGAACAGGTTCTCCTCGCAGGATCTTGCGGCAGAGATGAAGCGTGACGTCGAAACCAAGTCCAGCACCCTCAATCCTGTTGCTACCAAAGATTGCATGGATGATGGAGTCTTGAATCTCTTTAATGAGGACCTCTTGCTGCACTGGGGTGCGCTCAAGACCTCTCATAGAGCCAAGGTATCGAGTGGCCTTTTCGAAAAGGACTTTGGGGTCTTGGTCGGCGGCGTAGGTTCGGTAGCTAGTGTCGGCGCGGATGGTGATGGGAACTTCTCCAGAGCGCATGGCAGGCCAGTTCTCTCGAACGGACTTGTGGAGGTCTGCCAGCATCTTGGCGCGCTTGACAGGGCTGGGGGGAGGTTCGGGAATAGTGGTAGAAGTGTCGAACAGACCACCAACGGGTTTTCTCTTGTGACTTGGGCCAGACGGGAACGACATGTTGGTGGTGGTGTTGATGGTGGTGGTGATGAAGAGGTAATCGATCTTGAGAGCGACGAAGAATATTAGCTGACAAGATTTGGATGGAGGAAGGAAGGAAGGAGAGAAGAAAGGAGCAATGCCGAGAATTTATACTTGAGATCTCGAGGGCTGTGAATCACTGCCTGAGTTTATGGTTCATGAGTCTATAAGTAAATTGATAAGGTTAACCTAATATTATGACTATGGACACTGACTCACTGCGAATTCTAAAAGGTGACATTGTCGGAAAAGACTTTAGGGTTCTCTTTTCCCATTTCTAGAAGACATTGTCGGAAAGGCCTTTATGGTTATCCTTTCTCATTCTAGAAGCGGAGAGGCTATGATCTTCGCCTATTGCTGCAGTGTTTGTGTAAGAAAGAAGAGGAACATGGAGCACACTTACAGGCCTCGAAGAAGGTTTTGAGTCACTACCTTTATAATAGGGTTGTGAGCGAATTTTCAGATATAGGTTTTTGAGCTTTATGTGTGAAGTATGTACAATTATAATTCAGATAGGATATACCAAATCTAACCCTAAATTTACATCAATACGCCACCATGGTGCTCAATCCATCCAGCTCTCGCTGCCAGTTACGGTGTTCGCTAATGTTGTAGACAAACTTCTCCAAAAAGCCCTTGGCGTCTGAGGCGACAGTAACAATCTCCTTGAGGCTGTCAGGCGAGGCGTTCTTGAGAGTCACGACACCGTAGCTGTCAACAACACCACTGCCATCGGTTTCAGAGAGGGAAACCTCGGGCAACTGAATCGCCTTGTTAATCAAATCAACGGCCTCGCCAGTACCACCGATGGCCTTGAGGTGGCCGAATGCCTCACGGATATAATGGAGAGCGCGGCCGTTCTTGGAAAGAGTCTGGACAGACTTCTCACCGCCAGGAATGAAGATGGCATCAAACATGGTGCTGCGTTGGCCTTCGAGATGATGGTCAGGGACGAGACCCTTAGATGAAGAGGAATCCTCGTTGGCAGAGAAGATTGCAGAGCGACGGGGTGCGATGATTAGAGGGATGGCACTCTGGGCTTTGATGGCGCCATAGACGGCGTTGAAAGCCATAGGATCATAACCATCAGCGATAATGATGGCGATACGACGAGACTTGATAGTGGGAGTCTTGGGGAGGAAGTCCATCTGGCTCAAATTCTTGGCTTTCTGTCCAGGGTTGGGCTTGGCCTCAACAGGTTTCTTGCCGCCGACCATTTCCGCAATAGTATTGGCAAGTTCACCGTCAATCTCTCCCAGACGCTCAGTCAGGCGCTCATAAACAATGGCTTCGTCGCAATGGTCCAACTCGAAGGAGAAGGCAGCCTGAACATGGGCCTTTTCAATCTCGGAAAGAGAGTTGTAGAAGAGTTGGGCCTGGGAGAAGTGGTCCTTGAACTTCTTGCTGAGAGCACGCTGCTTAATGCCAGCAAGCTTTTGCTGATATTCAACATAGGCGCCCTCACTTTCAGTCGCAGCGGGCTGGTAGCCATATCGATTAGGCCAGTAGTTGACCTTGCCCTTGGAAATAGTGTGTCGCATTGCACCATCACGGTTGAAGTTCATGACTGGGCAGACAGGCTTGTTGATAGGCAACTCTTCCCAGTTGATACCAAGTCGGCTGAGTTGGGTATCTTGATATGAGAAGTTTCGGCCCTGTAGAAGAGGATCATCCGAGAACCCGATGCCGGGGACTACATGGCTGGTGCAGAAAGCCACCTGCTCGGTCTCGGTGAAGTACTCGTCGACGGTGCGGTTCAGCTCGAGTTCACCAATGTAACGGACAGGAATCAAATCCTCAGGCCAAACCTTGGTAGCATCAAGGATGTCAAAGTCGAAGTCATGCTCTTGTGACTCCCCAAGAACTTGAATGCCAAACTTCCACTTGGGGAATGCGCCATTCTCAATGGCCTCGTTCAGATCCTTACGGTGGAAATCAGGGTCTTGTCCAGCAAGCTTAAGCGCTTCGTCCCAGACAAGAGAGTGGACGCCCAACTCCGGAGTAAAATGGAACTTTACAAATCGGCGCTCGCCCTTGTCATTGATCAGGGTATATGTGTTGACGCCGAATCCTTGCATCATGCGGTAGGATCGAGGAATTGTGCGGTCAGACATGGCCCAAGTGTACATGTGAGTCGCCTCAGAGTGTCCCCAAACGAAATCCCAGAAATTATTGTGTGCAGACTGCGCTTGAGGAACTTCGTTATGCGGCTCGGGCTTCCCGGCGTGAATTATATCAGGGAATTTCATGGCATCCTGGATAAAGAAAACGGGTATGTTGTTTCCCACAATGTCGTGTGTACCTGTCGTTTTAAAATCGTTAGAAAGGACTCATCTTAGATATCTTGGTGCTGAGATAATGTATGAACCTTCTTGAGTGTAGAATTTCACAGCAAAACCACGGACATCTCGTACAGTATCAGCAGAGCCGCGGCTTCCAAGAACTGTAGAGAATCGAACAAAGACTGGCGTTTCTCGAGAGGTATCGGTAAGGAAACCAGCTTTGGTGACATCGGCAGCGGACTCAAACAGTCGGAATGTACCGTGAGCGCCAGCACCACGGGCGTGAACAACTCGTTCGGGGATACGCTCGTGATCGAATCGGTGAATCTTAAATTTCAAGGTCAGAGTTTGAAAGTCGAGAGGACAAAGGTATATCTTACCTTCTCGCGACCGAGAGGGTCCTCCAACAGCATAGGGCCAGTCTGATCTTGGCTGTTCACGCGCAGCCAGTTATCGGTATTGTTCTGCTTGACTCCATAGTCGGAAGTAATTCTCGTCTTCTCGCTAGGCTCGACCATGTTGGTCTTAAGCTGATCGATCTTGTCGTTTCCGTGTCCCATGACTGCGTGTTTGATAGCTCCAGTAACTTGCTCGGTCATGTCGAATCTTGGTATTTATTGACGGGTAAATAGATCCACTTCATGAGATACCGCATTCAAATGATTCCAGAGTTGGAGGACCTTTTATCTTGTTTCGACAACTCAGAAGAGCACGTTGACTTTACGTCACATACGCGTTGTGAACTCATCGTCCGCGGGGAAATGCAGCTGCAATGGGACGAGTTGTTGAATGAAAATCGTCATGTTTGGTAAGGAACAAAAGATATCGACCTATGAGAAGCCCTGAATTTCAAACGAGAACTTGAGGAATGATGGATTTGATGAGATCGCGATCTGTGATTTAGAAGAAGGGATTTTGCCGTTGCACCAGGAAAAGAAGGTCCGGTATTTCTGTCCCACCTACTCTTTCTGTAAGCCTGCAGCCCCTTCAACAAATGATGGAAGTTGGTTTGTAAGAGGGAATTTAACTGGTGTGGAATCTTGAAATCCCGATGACAGCTTCAATTCTTAATTTGGCAGAGATGGTGTCTTTCTATGGATGTTCGAGAAGCCCAAGTGATTGATCGTCAAAACTAACATGAACGACAATCCCACATTACCGGGTCGATTTTTAATATTTCCGTCAATGCCCAAACCTCGTTCTTATCCAAGGTTACTGGGGCTTTAATTGTTACTGTAATCTCACTATCCGACATATCCGTCGCTAAGATCTTGTCTTGCTTCACGATATCCAACTTGTTACGTGGGGCTGTTGTAAAACCGACGTCAATCTACGTCATCGATATAGATTATTCCCATTGAAACCGCGTCATTATCGGTCAATTCGGGTGAAATCAGTGTAGTTAGTCCCTCATGATTTTGTAACTGAGACTTCTCTTCCCGTTCTGAGGTCTCTTTTACCTATCATCAACTCCATATCCAATACCAAACACGATGCCTGGTGAAGTGATCGACCGCCCTAACCCAGCTCCGCTGGATAGTCATCTTCCTGATTCAGCTCTTGAATTAGCGTTCAAGGTGCCAAAGAAGCAGTTGGACAAGAAGATTGCTCAATCACTCAAGGATTTCCAGCATGCCGCATGCTACATTGCAGGGTGTAAGTAAGGCCAAGCATAAGTGTAGAGTGTGGCTAACGCCAAGACTTAGCTATGATCTTTCTCAGAGACAATGTCTTGCTCGAAAGAGATCTGAAAAAGGAAGATATCAAGCCTCGTTTGCTGGGTATGTGGTATTCCATATTCTATACTTCCTTGACTAACCGTCAGAAGGCCACTGGGGAACATGCCCTGGTATCATCCTAGTCTGGTCTCATCTGAACCTACTCATCCGCAACCATGACTTGGACATGATCTTTGTGATCGGGCCCGGTCACGGTGCTCCTGCTGCTTTGGCTTCGCTCTGGATTGAGGGATCTCTCGAGCGATTCTTCCCTCAAAAGTATGGTGTTAGCAAGGATGGCCTGCGAAACCTGATTACCGGATTCTCGGTTCCTGGAGGCTTCCCCAGTCACATCAACTCCGAAACTCCGGGGTCCATCCATGAGGGTGGTGAGCTAGGCTATTCTCTAGCTGTTTCATTTGGCGCTGTCATGGATAACCCGGACCTAATTGTCACCTGTCTTGTTGGAGATGGTGAAGCCGAAAGCGGCCCTACGGCAGCGTGAGTTATTCCCAGCTTTCTCATTGTCTCTTGCTAAATGTGTCTAGTGCATGGCACTCAATAAAATACATTGACCCTGCCGAGTCTGGAGCAGTCATACCCATTCTTCACGACAATGGGTTTAAGATCAGCGAGAGAACCATCTTTGGCTGCATGGACAACAAAGAGCTTGCCAGCCTATTCTCCGGTTACGGATATCAGCCAGCTATCGTGGAAACCCTTGATGAGATCGATAACGAGCTTTCGGGGGCTTTGGAGTGGGCTGTCAGCGAGATTAAGAAAATCCAGAAGGCTGCGCGAGATGGTAATCCCATTATCAAACCACGCTGGCCCATGATCGTTCTCCGAACCCCAAAAGGATGGACAGGCCCCAAGAAGGTCGACGGTGAGTTTATTGAGGGCTCTTTCCGGTCTCACCAAATTCCTGTGCCCGACGCGGGCAAAGATGAAGAACATCTCAAGATCCTCCAAGACTGGCTTAGGACATACGATACAGCTCACCTGCTCAAGCATGGTGAGCCATCTAACAGTATCTTGGAGATCATTCCTCAAAAGGACGAAAAGCGACTTGGACAACTCAAAATGACATATGATCCTTACCAGCAACTGAAGTTACCCGACTGGAAGACATTTAGCGTTGAGAAGGCCTCACAAAACAGTTGCATGAGGCAGACTGGCATTTTCGTAGGTGAACTTATTAAACAAAACCCCAAGAGCTTCCGGATCTTTTCTCCTGATGAACTGGAGAGCAACAAGCTCAGCCCAATTTTCAAGAATACCGGCCGAAACTTTCAGTGGGACGAATTCTCTCGCGCCCAGGGCGGCAGAGTCATCGAGATCTTGTCTGAGCATTGTTGTCAAGGATGGATGCAGGTAAGTAACTCAGTCACAGAGGCACAGATCATACTAACACTTGGGAGGGATACACGCTCACTGGTAGAACCGCTCTCTTCCCCAGTTACGAGTCTTTCTTGGGCATCATTCACACGATGATGGTGCAGTACTCCAAGTTCAACAAGATCGCCCGTGAGACCAAGTGGAGAGGCGATCTCAGCTCAATCAATTACATCGAGACCAGTACTTGGGCTCGCCAGGAACACAACGGCTTCTCTCACCAGAACCCATCCTTCATTGGATCTGTTCTCAACCTCAAGGCTGAGGCCGCGCGCGTGTACCTTCCTCCCGATGCCAATTGTTTCCTCAGTACTGTTCACCACTGCCTGAAGTCGAAGAACTACGTCAATCTCATGATTGGTTCCAAACAGCCAACTAGCGTCTACTTGTCCCCTGATGATGCTGCTGAGCATTGTAGAAAGGGTGCAAGCATTTGGGAGTTTGCCTCGACTGACAGCGGCAAGGAGCCGGATGTTGTCATTGTCGGCATTGGTGTTGAAGTGACCTTTGAGGTTGTCAAGGCTGCCGAGATTCTGCGCTACTGGATCCCTGAGCTTAGGGTTCGTGTGGTAAACGTCACTGACCTCATGGTTTTGGCCGCAGAGTCTCGACACCCCCACGCACTCAGCCGACATGACTTTCTCGACATGTTCACAGCGGACAAGGCGGTGTGCTTCAACTACCATGGATACGCCGCCGAGCTTCAAGGTCTTCTCTTTGGACGCCCTGGCTTGCATCGCATGACTGTGGAAGGATACAAGGAAGAGGGCAGCACCACAACTCCATTCGACATGATGCTCCTGAACTGGGTCAGTCGATTTGACGTTGCTAAGCGTGCGCTCAAGGGTGCTGCTGAGTCGAGTGACAAGATAAAGGCCAGGCTTAATGAGGCGCTCAAGAAGATCGATGAGAGGGTTGCGGAGGTGAAGAAGTATATCCAGGACGAAGGCAAGGGTAAGTGAAATGCCACACCCCAGACAGTCCCAGCACTAACAAACCATAGATCCTGGGGACTTGTACGACATGCCCAAGTTTTAGAGGAACTTGAGAGGTTAAAATAATGGAATAATGGAAAGTTCATGGAGTAATTTATGAAATGACAGAATGAGATCACGAGTTTTAATATGATTCTGGGTTATTCGCCGCATTGCATCGTCGCGCTTTGATGTCAGTGATATACCCGTCGACATGGGTAAGGGTTGGAAGCCAGGGTCAAACTTAACCAATCAAGAGGCGCAGAATGACACCTCGAGGACAATTCAGGTAATTCTGAACCCTGGCCGGAGATAACATGGATACGCCAGCGAAGACAACCAGACGATAAGTTATCAACCTCGAGAGTTGTGTCTTTAATACTACATACGCTGAATTCATCTTTAAGCTGCCATCTTCTTGTCCGATTCTTCAGCCGAAGTCTTCGTCTATAAAAGATATTATGCACACAACAGTGAGAAATAACACAGAAAATAACCGACTAATACAGCAGTTGGGAGGGTTATAAATTGGCTAAGGGCTGCATCTATACTGTTCAGGATCTACCTCCTCTCTTAGACAATCCCAGTCCATTTGAACCTCTTGGTTGAGGGTTCGGGGTCATACTCAGCGTCATCTTCCTCCCCGGATGCATCCTCATCCTCAGCTGCATCCGGATCATTTTCAGTTGCATTTGGAGCATCCTCAGTTGTATCCAGATCGGGCCGCATATTCTCATAGGAGTTCCCACTCTGCTCGCCGCTGAAGACCGGCATCTGGTTGAAGTTATTTCCAACATGATCTTTGTTAGAGACCGGCATTTTCCAGCGGTGCCCATCGGTAGAGGCAGAGTTCGGGTCGTGAGATAGTTTCACGTCCTGATAGTTGCTAAATGTCGAAATCGAGTTAAGGTCAGTTCCATCCTGAATGTTATTAAGTGCCGGCATGTTGTTAAGTGTCGGCATGTTGTTAAGTGTCGGCATGTTGTTAGGTGCCGGCATTGAGTTGAGGTCAGCTCCATAGGTCTCAGGTATTAATATCGAGCCAAAGCCAGTTCCACCTTGATAGTTATTAGGTGCCGGCATGTTGTTAGGTGCCGGCATTGAGTTGAGGTTAGCTCCATAAGTGTTAGGTGCCGGCGTTGAGTTGAGGTCAGCTCCATAGGTGCCAGGTATAGACATCGAGCCAAAGCCAGTTCTACCCCGATAGTTACTATACATCGGCATTAAGTTGTGGTCAGTTCCATGTTGATAGCTACTATGTGTCGGCATGGGTTGGTTTCCTGTGATAATAGGCCTGAACGTCCCTTGGGAAAATGCCGTTTGTTGCATCATCACCCTGCGTCGTATCTCGTCGCGTTTTTCCCTGAGTCGCGTCGCGTCGCGTTCATACACTGCATCGAAAAAGGCGCTGTAACGTTGGGTTGTGAGATATTCCTTGTTCTGCCCATTTGGACTACAACACACGATTAGCAAAAGCCATATGCGTCAAGTGAGTCCATGACTTACTCGACTTTTGCTTCCTACGCAAGCCACTCATTCTCGGCTTTTTCGGAGTTTGTGGCCAGGTTTTTATAGGCTTGAAAAACGTTGACCGGGCACTGACCTTTGTAGAATTCGATTTGACAAAGCCTTTCGAGTTCCCGTGCGTGTTGCAGTCCTTCGAATGGTACTTCGGCGAGGATCCTGTGCAGGAACATCCTTTGCTTGATCTTGAGGTTCCTTTTGGTAAGCACGACATTCGCTTGCTTCATGGCTACAAGAGTTTCGTTTCTGATGAGCAGATCAAGTAAAAACCTGTAAGCTGCATCTGATTGTTCTAATATTTGAGTTAGCTCCAAGGTATTGATTACTGACGATGCCAAGAGACGTACCCTCACCGGGCGGATGTATGTTTTCCATGACTGAGATATGTAAGATTGGGTAATGATGGCAGTAGTAGTGGATGTGGATGAACAAGAAAGAATTATGAAGCTGTGAGAGAGATTCAGGCATTCCATTCTGATGGATTATTTGGCTGTATAAACGCAACTGGTCCTTCTATTTGTGCTTTGCAAAGTTGAGATGCGAGGAAGCTGCTGACATGGCTTTGAATCACAATGGAAAGACTAAGGGTCCTAAAGAAATCAATTACCTTCTCTGAATACAGCTCAGGCACTTCCATCACGCAAAGTTATGTCAGTTCTGAATATTAAGGTATGTACAATAGTGTTGCAGGTACTCCATACAGTTTGCAGCTGAATGCTCGTCTTCGCGTCTTAACTCGATTACAGGTTTACACGTGTTCTCTTCATCCTTAGATAAAAATTGGAATAATTGAACTACGTAGCTAGGCTGTTGAACACCCGGGCCTCCTTTTTCTGACTTTGCGATTCGCCGTCACATCTCAAGTTACCCTACATACATATTGCGTCGAGACCAAATTATTACTACAATAAGAAATCAAGAATGAAAGCCTGTTTTATCTAAGATAGTTTTGAAAATAAAAGAATAGAGTAAGAAAAACAACAATGAAAGATCTATGAGAGGGAGCGAAAACCTTAGGCCAGTCATGTTCGTTGCTTGTTCATTTTTAGAATCTTCAACCACCAACCAAAATCCTCCTCCTTCATACACACCAACGCTCAACAAAAACTCCCCGAACACAATCCAACACACCAAAATCGAGGCCGTCTTGACGAAATGCGACAATAATCATGTCAAAATCGCGTTCCAGAGCCTCGACTGCCCAATCAGCCTCATCAAGTCGCGGAATCTGAGGCACTGCCTTTTGCGATACGAGAGGATCAGCCCAAGTGACATTGACCTTGGCTGTCTTGACCAGACTCTTAGCAAGCTCAAGGCCCGGAGAGTTGGCAAGATGAGACTGCCCGCGCTTGAAACCGATGCCAACCACGAGGATGCGTGGTCGCAGACCGCCTCTACTCGCGCTGCAGAGACGCGTAACAGCGCGTTTTGCAATCTCAGAAGGACGATCATGCATCTTTTCAGCTGCCGCTTGCAGAAGAGGAAAGCTGCTGTTGGAAAGCAGGTACCATGGGTTGACAGGAATGCAATGTCCACCAACACCCAGGCCTGGTGAGAAGGGTTGATAGCCGAATGGTTTGGTAGAAGCTGCGCGACAAACCTCGTAAGGGTCGATGCCATGGGCGCCACAAGCATCCGCCATCTCGTTGGCGTAGGCGATGCAAACCATGCGCTGACAGTTCTCATACAGCTTCATCATCTCGGCCACCTCTGGCTTCGACACAGGGACGACGTGGTCAAAACTCTGCGAATAGAGCCTCATGATAGCATCGAGCGATCCAGGGACAATATCGTCCAGCCCGGACACGATTTTGGGTATCGATCGCGCTGGCGGTTCAACACGGCCAGGATCAACGCGTTCTGGAGACATGCCAGCGAAGAACCCACGCTCTCTTGCGAGAGGGCCAAGGAGAGCGCGCGTCATCCCTACTGCCACCGAACTCTCCACGACAACGACAGCTCCCTGGCGTCCATAGAACTTGACGACAGCAAGGGCACTTTGGAGGTATGACGAGTCGATTGTTTTGTTGTCAGCCAGAAGAGTCGGCACAGAGATGAGAAAGTGGGTGGCCTCTGCGAGGTCTGGCGCTTTGCATGTAAACCTGGCCCGACTGCCGACGGGTTGCTTCTGGGTCAAATGCTGCGTTCGAGCTTCGGATACGTCGTACCCAAGGACATCGTGGTTCTTGGAGAAAACATCGACTAGATGCTCACCGACATAGCCGACTCCAATGACAGCGACAAGTGGTTCAGTAGTCGAGTCGATGGGCTTCGTTACGACATGTTGGAAGATGTCTTCTGATTCTGAGATCTCACTGGGAGGAGTGATGTCGTAGTATTCTCGGCTTGAGACGTTCCACGATTTGGTTTCTGGCCCATGACTAACAAAAGGCAGCCCCTGAACAAGGAGACCCTCCGCAAGAATTTGAGCCATGATGGTAACGATCGACAATTAAGGAATGAATGAATGAATGAGGTGGAGTGAGTCAAAATTCAGAACAATCATTGGGGCTTCAGGGCAGCATTTGTATCATCACCGAACGACTATGGGCTCGTACCGATCTACCCATCGAGTCTTTCAGGCATCGCAGCACACCGACGGATTGAGAGCGTTACTGTTTATTCCCCCCAGGTCAACGGCCTTACGGAACGGCATCAGGCCTCAGCAAACGGATACTTTGCGTGTTACTCCAAGGCATCGCGCGGAAGCTTGGACAACGGCAAGACGTTGCCCCTGACTAGCTTGATCATACGAAATGCATCTGACACGCAGGATCATCGTAGCAACGAAGAAGTGATTGTGAAGTCACAAAGAACTAAAACTAGCAACAGCCACTTCGAAATATCTGCTCGAGGAAACTTGTAAGGACCAATACAGCCTCACCGATGCCTTGGCTAGTGCCCTGTATCCTATGCAGGACTTGACTAGATTGGAAGCACTGCATCTATTTCAGCTGATGTACCTGGATTATTATTCCAGCCTAGTTATGCTGTTCCACAGGACGGTGAGTATCTGCTCAGGTTGAGTATCAACTCAATCCCGGGTTTAATCTACAACTATATTCCCAAATGAGGCTATGGCAACTTGCCGCTGCATTCGACTGGTGCTTTGAGAAACTTAGTGGTGTGGCCGCTTTCAGGAGAAACTTGTTGCAAGCTAGGGTCAGGATGATCGGAAAACCTTTCGTTCCAGTCATGATTGGCACTGTCTGAGATATGGTAAGAGTCTCAACTCAACAGTGCGGGCGCTGACGATTGATTCTTGATGCCAAGAAAGTCTCGCAGGTCCGTGAGATTATTAATGGATTTGTTTGAACAATCCGCATGGCTTGAGGGGTCGATTGCATATGCGATATTGGCTAAATCCCCCTTGTGGCACTGCCAAGCACCATATCCCAGGAACAGATCTTCAAACCACATATGGCGGTCTCGAGGTCAAGCTGGATACGGTCTCACCAGGTTTACGAAACACGTCAGTTATCCTTCCGACGGGTATTAAGCTCACGGCCCCTGTATTGTGTCACCAATTGCGACATGGATTAGCCGTCTGGGTGTTTTCAAATCGGCAGCCAACCGGACCTACTCTGTGTCTTGTGTAGCCGTACACAAAGAGAAATAGGAAAGGGACGAATACGAGTATCTGCACTAGAAAACCCGGATGTTCCGACTGGAAGAGGCTGGAAAAAAGAATGGATAACTTCAGGTAACCCGCGACTTTGGGTGTCCCTAGTATCGTCCATGCCATGCCATGGCGATGAGGCTTGCAGCCTCAGTCCTGGAATACTATCAAATTGCATCACCCAAAATCGACAATCGAGAGACAACCCATAAATAAGTGCGCCAATGTGATATTGGAAAGGCGATGACGCAGTTGTCCTCTTTGATGGACATCGATGAACCAATATCTGCGAGTTGAGCATTATTCCTATCGGCGAATCAGAGTACCAAAGACAAGACATCACTTGGAGAGAAACAATATATCAGAGACAATAGCCTTAACTGATCATGGCTGGCTAACTGTTGAGGTGTAGATAATGTTGCTTCCAACATGGATGCTCCTCACTGACCATTAGGTATGGATGTGGCATCCGGCGGGCAAGCACAGTCAACCTGGCTGAGTGTGTTTCTCGTGTTCAAGGTGCAGAGTTTGGGCGTTAATACATCCGAACTTTTAAATTAGATGTTTGTTTGGCCAAGGAGCTGCACTCTTGCTTGCCCATGTAGATAAACTCCTGCTCCGCTCGCGGCTTCATACAACTATCCTCGGCCGCTCGCATCGTCACTCGTTCAACATTACCATTTTATATTAATCTATTCCATATTCATCACTTCCCGTTTCATATACATTATTCTCAATGAAGACCAGCCTCTCTATCACCCTTGCTTCCCTGTTGATCGATACGGGCACTGTGCTGGCTGGACCGGTCCTTGCAGCCGGTGACCTCTTTCCATTGGGATATTCGAAGTTGAGAAAGCGTGCTGAATGTGGTCTTGGGATTGGCTCATGCAATGCTGGATCCTGTTGCTCAGAGAGTGGCTTCTGCGGAACAACCGGAGACTTTTGTGGTGGTTCAGCTTGCCAACTTGAGTACAGCGATTCGTGTGATACTTTGTGAGTACTGCCTGAAGTTTGGGGATCACACGATGATCTTTGCAAAGTCCTCGTACTGCAGTGTCGAGAATGGAAATCTGACATGGAACCAGCTTCGGGCCTCGTGGGAGCAGCACACAAGGGATTTCTCGCCCACGACTTGGCGAGGTCCCTTATGGTATGACTTCGCATCTCCTTTACTGGCCATATGCATCATTTGGATGCTTACAGAGTTTTCACAGGTAGCATCATCACAACTTGCACGACCCCAGGTGTGATTGCTCTAACATTCGATGATGGCCCTCTTGACTACACCAATGAACTTCTGGATATCTTGGAAGAAAGGGATACTACGGCCACTTTCTTTGTAGCAGGGAACAACAGGGCCAAGGGGCATATTGATGACTCTTCCAATCCATGGCCTGCTGTGATGAGACGCATGAATTCTGCGGGCCACCACATTGCCAGTCACACTTGGACTCATCGCAACCTCAACGAGGTCAACAGCACAATCCGAAGGTCTGAGATGATTTACAACGAGATGGCGTTTCGCAACCTTTTTGGTTGGATTCCGACCTACATGCGTGCGCCGTACCTGGAATGCAACGCAGAATCTGGCTGCCTCGATGAAATGTCCGAACTTGGGTACCACGTTATTGACCAGAGCATTGACACTAAGGACTACGAGAATGACAGTCCCGATTTGATTCAGAACTCGAAGGAGAGGTATTCCGCTGGAGTCTCCCCTGACTCGGATAACAACCAGTACATCGTTCTGGCACACGATGTCCACGGACAAACAGTGCGCAACTTGACCTCATTCATGATCGACACAGCCCAAGACCGCGGCTACAGACTTGTCACTGTAGGAGAATGTCTCGGTGATGCTCGGGAGAACTGGTACCGAACTGCTTCCCGAGGCCGCGATGTCACGTCCACCTCTCCAGCTGCCACTACCCGAACTGCCCCTCCAACCCACGTGTCGGCGTCCGCCAGCACAGCTGCTCCTACAGGTGGCTTTGTAATATCTCCCAATCAGAGGTGCGGTGGTAGCACAGGCTATACTTGCCAGGGCTCTCCCTTCGGAAGCTGCTGTTCCTGGTACGGCTACTGGTACGTGTCTTTGCATGTTGCTGTTTGCAGAGGATTCGTGTTTCTAACTATATCTCAGTGGATCGAGTGGAATGTACTGCGGAACAGGCTGCGATGCAGACTTTGGGTCGTGCACACCTCCCGAAGGTGATATTGACGATACCACCAACGGTCTTTGTGGCCCCGGGGTCAAGGCATCATGCAGTAACTACGGAGAGAAGACCTGCTGCTCCCAATACGGGTGCGGGTAAGGACTTCTTCTAAACTAAGGGATCAGATCTGGCTGACATGTTCACAGCGGCAATAGTGCTACCCACTGCGGAAGTGGTTGTCAGGGGGGCTTTGGACAGTGCAACTGAGATACATATCTGTCTATCAATAGGATGCTTACGGTATGACGCAGGTGGATATGGGTATACGATGGAGATTCTGCTGGGTTACTTTCTTGCGTCCGATTGAGACGTTGATTGTTCACCTTGTGAACATATTTAGCATCATGGCTATTGTTTAAACTTAATTGGTCCTGATTTTCTACATTCTCTCCAATAACATGGATTGAATCATCAATATTGGATATGCTTCAACTGTCACAGTATAAATGGGCTGCATGGAACCTTTTGCTGAAAGAAGTCCTGCTGAGATTACGAGTCTTGTGTCTCACAACATCAAACGTACATTTACAAACTTGAATCCTCTTGAAATAGATATCCCATACAGCTAATACACACCACTTCCGCTGCAACACCACAAGAAATGCGTCACGGCCTCGTTTCATGCCACCTGATCTGCATATACCAGATCCCAAAGCTAACTGGACAAGCCTAACTTGCAAACAACCAACCAAACCCGAGGGTTACACAGCATCTCGGGATGCCACCGGGCGTAAAACAAGGTTGTCTGTTGCACGTATTGGTGAAAGAAACGGGTAGTGTAGATCGTCACGGTGAATCTTGCATATTCCGTATTGAGGTGTGGCTGCATACATGTTGGTTTTTGTATATACGTTTGCGTGGATGGGCTACTGCAGGTCCAGTCGTGCGTCTCGGATTGAGCCGTGGGCTTAGGTTTAAGCTTGATAGAGCAGGATCTTACTGCGTTTATGGCGTTGGTGCATATGGGGGGAAGATTCTAGATGGTGTAGGGGCATAGTGCCTGTTTGGGCCCAGGGAGGTGATGAAGGCACCTGTGAACTTCTTCAATATGCCTAGAACACCTTGCTTATTTTTACACAGGAAATGTCTTCGTATTTTGACAGATAATGTATGAGTCTTTCTAGACCAAGGATATCAGATATGTATATCCGTATCCTTGCAGTGACATCTCAGTACATCAATACTCTATGAGGCCATGATCTCGACAAGTTTAGAACTGCAGATACCCCGAGATCGACGCTTCAGTCCTAAATAACCGGCCCATATGGTCCGTGAATAAAGCTCGGCTAGAGCTTTCGGTGACACAATATCCAAAAATGCCAACATTCAAGTCTCTTTCCACTGTCTTAGCTGCATCTTTCCCTGTCGATCTCTACCCCGTGTTTGCTAAGAGCAGCTTCGTCCAAAATAGCAAACGCAGAGAGCCGATATCAAGGATTCTGCACAGAAGCTAGACACCCGTGTTAATGCCCCAGGAAAAGAGAGGCGTGTGCAGGGTCATTTCTGGACTATACTCTAATCCGTAAAGCTATTCTGGTTGCCTGCGTGGAAGAAGCATTGGTCAACGGAGAGTCTGCGACCGCCTCGTGTGCTGTCGTGCTATGCTCGTGAGGGTCAACGGTGAGGCTGGACGGCAGTGTGATGAGTGAGGCATGGTATTATTGTTTGCGCCAAGGGTTTTGTGGTGAAGCTTGCTGAAGGATCATGCTATAGCTTCATTACTCCCCGCTTGGCTTGTTCTTTCGAGGTTGAGACTCATCGCTCGCTTTGTCTTCTGTTGGAAGGGAAGTCCTTCACACTTGGTTCGTTGACCTTGTCACTCGCTTTTGTCTCTCGTTACTATCGTTACTTCAGTCTACAGTTTAGGTTGAGGCTGTTCAAAGGTACCAACAGTCTTGTGAATCCTATACGGCTCTCATATACTAAAATTTCCAGGCCTCAGTGCGATCACTACTACATCAACAGTTGGAATGGCCACTCGCATGCCTCCGAGTTCCAACAGGGCATCCTCCTCTTCGGAGAGAGGAAACATGACGTCTATTCAAAAAGGCAAAATGCCCGTTCCAATCCATGATGGATCTGGTCCTTCAACCTCGCATGGTCAGATACCACAAAACCCACTCAGGCCAAGCGGAACAATCTCCAGAGATTCGGTAAGTTATCCCAGATAAAATTCATTTTGCAATTTCTAACAACCAAAAGTCTGTTATTCGAGGTATCAACGGCGGCTTCCATCCTGGCGCCCAAACCCCCATGTCAGCCGTCACACACGCCTCATGGCTCACTAACAACGGCAACGAATCGAACCTGTCCTTCACATCATCCATTCTCCAAGAAGAGGCCAAGTTGCGCTGGGACTCGGATGAAGAACTCAAAAAGATGTCCAAGAGCATGCTTCGGCTTCAGAAATGGAGTCTCATCCTTGGTCTTGCTGCCATCAATGGTGCTCTCATCTATGTTGGATGGAAGTATTACCAGGTGTACTACTTCTTCCTAGTTCTCCTAAGCTCAAACACTGTTCTTCAGTCGCTTATGTGTGTTTGCATTATCCTGCATTGGTTCTGCACACATGTTTTGTGTTTCTGGTGGAGACCCAAGGAAAATATCCCTGCTGAGCCGGAGAAGATGGTTCTTCTTCTACCGTGCTACAACGAGACATACCAGGAATTGACTCGATCTCTGGATTCTCTTATTGCACAGAGGAATATTGACAACCACCCTCGTGTCATCTTCATTGTCGTTGACGGAAATGTACGTGGTCCAGGCATGGAAAAGACTACGCAGGATTATCTCCTCCAAGATATCCTCGAACCAGGTCCATCCAGAACTTTTGAGAATGGATATCGCGCTCGCGATGGTTTGTTCATGCCAGTCAAGACACAAACGGGTTTCTACAAAGGTATTCCGTATGTATTCGTCGGCAAGCGGTACAACCAGGGTAAACGCGACAGCCTCTGCTTTGCGCGATCTCTTCTATACCACTTCAAGCAACGCTCTGAAAACATTGTTACCATGTTCAACAATGAACTATTTGAGTACATCGGAAACAACTTCATCAACGCTGGTCTCGACGATATCACGTACCTCTGTGGTATGGATGCTGATACCGTTTTTGAAGAGAACTGTATCTGGGAGATGATCAAGGAGATTCGCAAGAATCCAAAACTGGTCGGTGTTTGTGGCCATGTCTGCGTTGACTACGATGGCCATAATTGGGGCTACTGGTCGTTGTATCAGTCTGTTGAGTATTCTCAGACCCAAGGCCTTCGTCGTATGTTTCAATCGCGCATTACTGGAAAAGTCAATTGTCTTCCGGGATGCTGTCAGCTCATCCGTGTTGACGAAGCTACCTTTGGCGATGCTGTTCTCCGCGAACGGTTTGGATACTGTCCCAAGCCCAACGATATCATGACACAGCACATCATGGGGAACTACTCGGAGGACAGTATCCATGCTTCTATTATCTTCAGTCTGTTCCCCGGAAAGCAAACAGCGCAAGCTCTTCGTGCAAAAGCCATGACAATTGTTCCTCAAGACTGGAAAGTCTTTCTCTCACAGCGCAAGCGTTGGGCCTTGGGAAGTATCTCCAACGAATTTGTCATGATCTTCCGCCCGGGCATCATCCCCATCGAGCGGCTCCAGAGTCTCATCGCGGTGATAACCTGGGCCATCACGCCCTTTATCATGGCCGCATTTGTCGAGCTCATGATGGTCTTCGCCAAGCGCGGGCGAGAAGTGATGCAAGACCCGGTCTTTCTAGGCCTCATCTGCGTCTTATTCTTCCGCTATGTAAGTCAGATTCTACCCCTTGCAGAGATCTAGATAGATCATCTGCGCCAAGAAAGCTTGGCTAACATGACTGTCAGCTTTACTCTTTCTGCATTGGCTTCTGGCTACCGCGCAACAACCTCGAGCGCGCGCAGTATTTTGTGGGTTACGTGATGCATCTTTTTACGTCGCCCTTTATGAACATTATTATTCTGGTTTATTCCTTGTTTCACTCGGATGACTTCAAATGGGGTAAGACTCGTGAGGTTGTCAGGGGTGTCAACGAAAAGGACGGGGATGGTGTTGGTGGTCGAGGTACACACTGAGCTCAAGGACACGTACATTTTCATGTTATTTTGAACATAATTAGGTTGGGTAGTTTGTTTTACATATGATTTGGGGAAAATAGGCTGGGGTAAACGGACCGGTCATGTTCATAATGTATATTGTTACAAAACAGTCAAAATATGGCATTCTAAGATAGTAAATTCATTTCAAAGCTTGGGGGATGGCATTCGCTCTGTTTCTAGCAAACCTCGACTCCAGCTCAAGATACCCAACTTGAATGCCGACAACCTTTGCTTAACTTTGGCCAAGATAAGCACAGCCAGCTTTCCAAGTCATGTGGTGGGAATAGGAGGGTATTTTTACCATTCAGGGCATCTCGACACGCTGCAATCAAGCGAGGTAGACTTGACGCGTCAGAATCATTATCAAGACATCAACAATCCTGCCTATCTCGTTAAACCGAATGGTCCCCATGATCAACCTGTTCCTATCAGTACGGTACTGTATCAGCAAGATAGAGAACCCCGCATGTCTCGAAGATAGCAACTGGGACTTTTTATCTTGTTTGGGTATAGCCACCTACGCCGATCTATCAGTAACGGTCCCTTTCCTATTGGTCCTCGGCACATGGACTAGGGTTTGCAGCTAGTGAAATCCGGGGGACTTAGTTACCGTAAGGTCATCAGCTAACAGCTCCTCTTTCATTAATGAATACCTCGTTCAAACAAACTGTATCCAAGTCCTTCATGTAACAGCAATAGCCAATATGAAAGGACAGCCAAAGTCCCGCTCTGGATGCAGGGCATGCAAAAGTAAAAGGGTGAGTATGTCTTTCACTTCACCCTACCCTATTCAACTAACATTGCCTAGCTCAAGTGTGACGAAAGCAAACCAAGCTGTCATAATTGTATAGCTAGAAAAGTTACATGTCCTGGTTACCAGCAAACTCTGAAGTGGTCAACTAAATATGAACGACGCAATGACAAGACCAGCCATCCTCCTGGTTTCAACCATCTCATCTCTGCTGCATATACTGAAATATCACCCCCTCAAAGCAGACGGCCTTCAAGTGCTTTGCAACAAACTGCAGCCACCCCTCATACATTTCTATCTGCTGCTACATTTACACCTCTCGACTCCAGTGCTGCATGTCAAGAGGTTAGCGACCTTGAATACACAGCCTTTGCAGACACAAAGAGTGGCACTTCGCTGAATAACAGTTCGCAGTCGTTCCCGACGTTTGTAGAATCTGATGTCGACAATTATTCGACCCCTTCAAGCAATATGCCTCTGATCCTACAATCACAAGACCCAACACCGAAACCCCCCGAGGAATCCGAAGGCCAGAGCATCACCACCTACAGACGACGCTCATCATGCCATATAACAACTGGCACCCCAAAAGCTATTTCCGAACCATCAACATTTTTAATAGAGCTTTGGTTCAAGTCCGTCTGCGGTTCATGGGCAGCATACGACTCCCCTACAAATCCCTTCCGGCAGTTAGGATCCTCTCTCTGGGGCTCATCAAAACCTTTATTCTACTCGCTTCAAAGCATGGCTGCTGCTTCTCTGACACGCCGACAACCCCAGATTCAAGAAATTGCTGCATCTGCACCACGAATTGCGACCGAGGCTATAATCCACGAACTTAAAAACCTCTTTGATTCGCCAAACTCTGTCACTGAAATTCCCCACGCGCTTATCATATCTCTTTTCTGTCTCAGCTCGTCGTTGTGCTGGATGGATCATAAACAACTGGGTCTACAATATCTGCGACACGTCCGCGTAATACTGGCACTATTGGAAATGCGATCCGAGTATCTCTCCAAGCAAGATCAGAGCCTTGTCGGATTCTTCAAAGAATGCCTCATTTACGAAGAGTCTGTTCGAAGTATCGTGACTAGCGCCAGAGACGATATAAGCACGCTC
This sequence comes from Fusarium verrucosum, assembly GCA_013623715.1. Taxonomy (NCBI): domain Eukaryota; kingdom Fungi; phylum Ascomycota; class Sordariomycetes; order Hypocreales; family Nectriaceae; genus Fusarium; species Fusarium verrucosum. Next base: position 35,369 of record JABFFJ010000017.1, read on the forward strand.
ACAGAATGGATGCCAACGACTTGTCCCCCGTATGACTTTGTTCTCCATCCTTGGACTGGAGTTCCACCCAAGATCATCGCCTTATTTGGGAAGTCCATGTCTCTGTGTCGCAGATCGCGTGATACATGGAGGAATTGCACTGCGCCGACTTATGAGGTTATGTGGCAGACCATGATGGACATAAACGAGGCGCAAATGCTCGAAGAGACTCTCTTGGCTGTTCAAGTCCCGAAGCTTATCAGTGACGCGGCAGACACTTATACGAACAAGGGACAGATTAACCTCGATTTACATCACGCTGCCGAGGTCTTTCGTCTTTGTTCGCTTTTACAACTGTACCAAACATTTCCAGACCTTGTTTCACGGCGACTTCCAGAGAGAATCAGTGGAAATACGACACAAGTTAAATGGTCCACATCACTTGCTCTTCACATCACAGGACTTTTGTCCGATATTCCCGCCGAGTCAATACGATGTCTTCAACCCTTGTTATGTCTCGGAGTTGGTTCAGGATTACGATGCAAGACAGTCTGTGCCAAAGAGAGGCCACCACAATTAGAACTTCTGGACGGAGTGACAGAAGAGTGTTTGTTTACCGGTGAAGAATCTAGTCAGAAACATTTCACGAATGTGGAATTGGCGCGTGAATTTATTATCGAGAGGCTTAAAGGGTTTGGTCATGGCCCAGCTGCAGGACCTATCGTTGTGTTGCGGGAGTTGTTACAGGCAGTGTGGGTGTACTATGATCGTGAGATAGTGCCAGGGTCGATCCATTGGCTTGATGTCATGGATGATCTGAAGTATGAGACTGTCTTTGGATAGAATCCAGCCATTTCTGCGTATGTTGATACCCAATTCAAGACAAAACCTTGTATTATCTTGTCCATCAGACACAAAGTGGCCTATCAAACCTCCCGTCTTGGCAGCCACCTCACTTTCAGCTCATCTCAGCTGCAGATTCTTATCTTCAACTTGTCTATCAAAGTGCCACAAACATGAACCTTTCCGCTTCAGGGTTGAGTTACCGTCTGCCAACCCTTCAACTCCAATTGGAGCGCGCGGGGTATGATAGCTCCTGGGACTAACACAATCTAGGCAAAAATGTCCCCCCTCGAATCTGGGGAAACGCAACGCAGGGGGCGTTCGTGATATCAGAGTTGGTCACTAGGTACGTATTGTAAACGGTGTCACTGATGGAGGTGTCCAACAAAGGTTATTTGATAAGGCCGTGTTTCGGTTTATATATAATCATGTCGCCCGCGATTCGTGTCACTGCAGTTCAATTCTGTTTTGCTCTATTTGTTATCGTTTGACGTCAATATGAATTCTGCTTCAGAAAAAGGAATCTCGGAGAAGGGGAGTGACCATGAGCAAGGGAAACACTACGACCATGCCACTGGTGATTCTGCCAACCTGACGATGCTGGGCTACAAGCCTGAGCTCCAGCGTAACCGGTCCATGTTCACGCTTCTTTTCCAATCGCTAGCAATTGCTGCGGTGAGCTTCTCCCACCCTTATAGAGGCACAATCGCTAATTAGCGACAGATTCCTTATGGCTTCGGTGCACCGCTCATCAACTCAGTCTATGGCGGTGGTCAACTAACCATGTTTCTCGGTTGGATTATCGTCTGTATTCTCGACGAATGCATCGCTATCTCGCTCGGCGAACTCGCTGCTCGATGGCCTACATCCGCTGGTCCATATTACTGGTCTTTCCAGATCGCATCGCCGAAATACAGAACCGTCCTCTCCTTTATAACCGGCTGGACATGGCTCGTTGGTAATTGGACCATCACCTTGTCTGTCAACTTTGGCTTTGCTTCGCTGCTAGCCGGCGGAGTTAGTATTTTTCTCCCAGAATACGACTGGCAGCCCTGGAAGCTCGTGTTGGTCTTCTACGGACTCTGTGTCGTGACCTTCTTCATTGTCGCGTTTGGCAACAAATTCCTTCCTACCGTGGATACGTTCTGCGCAGCTTTCACGGCCATCACCATTTTTATCGTCTGTGTGTGCCTCTCATCTGAAGCGAAGGATGGAAGACACTCTCCAGGTTACACGCTTGTAAGTAACAAAAGTCTCATGGAATTATTGTAACTAACCAGCCAAGGGAAACTTCGATCCTAATCTCTCAGGATGGGGAAACTTTGGTTTCTGGATTGGAGCTTTGCCATCAGCTTATACGTGAGTTCAGCCAGAGCCGTTTCATCTTTCGTATTCTTAAGTGACTTAGGTTCTCTGCTATTGGCATGATCACTGCTATGGCCGAAGAATGTGGCGACGTAACAGTCAAGCTCCCAAGAGCCCTCGCACTTTGTGTACCTGTTGGTTGTATCGCAGGCTTGTTCTTTGTATGCCACCCGTAGTCTTCCAAAGACAGCATTTCGGTCTACTGACAATTACCCAGATCATCCCCATCTGCGCGACTCTCCCCCCTCTAGAAGACCTCCTCGAGGCACCGCTAGGCCAAGTCCTCCCCATGATCTTCTACCGAGTGATGGGAACCAAAGCCGGAGGCATCGCCTTGACAGCTCTAGTTCTTATCATTACCCTCTTTTGCTCCATTTCCATTACAGTTGCCGCCTCCAGAACAACATGGGCTTTTGCAAGAGATGAAGCCATTCCCCTCTCACGGGTATGGTCTAAAGTCAGCAAACGTCACGGCACGCCCATCATGGCCCTTCTCCTCACGACTGTCATCGAAATGCTTCTGGGGCTGATCTACCTCGGTTCAAGCTCTGCCTTCAACGCCTTCATCGCCGTCGGAGTCATCGGTCTGGCCAGCTCTTATGGTATTCCAATTTTACTATCAATGCTTACCCATAGAGCTGGTGTCAACACAGCGCCGTGGACTTTTGGCAAGCGATTTGGCTGGATTATTAATGTTTTGGCATTGGCATGGATCTGTTTCGAGATGATCTTGTTCTGCATGCCTGTTGCAATTCCTGTAAATCCCGTCACGATGAACTATGCTGTTGTCGTGTTCTTTGGGTTTATGGCGATATCGGCTGTTTGGTATGTCGTGCATGCGAGACATGTGTATAAGGGACCACCAGAGTCTGATGGTCTAAGCAAGTAGGGAGTTTGGGCTCTAGTCGAATATTTCCCTACGTGGCAGATGGTGCCTTTTAGTTATATATACCTATACCCAGTAATCTCCAATAAGAATTCCCACTTTCCAATCGTGGTCTTGTAGCGACTCATATCTTCTCACTTGTTGAGATCTCTCCATATGGTACCACTCCAACAAGGGTATTTTCTATGGCTCGAGGGACAAGGGGCAGCATATACAAATCGCCGGGCAATAAGTACAGTGGTTTATCTTTTAAGTACTGAAGAAAAAACATATCAATTCTGCTTCTAATGGTATTCATTGCTAAGGTATATCTATGCTCCTTGTGTCATACTGGAAAATTGCATAATTGGCCAATTCCAAAAGTCTTGTTCTCGTTCAGTCTCGTACCAGCCGGCGCCTCCTGTTATCGACGCTATTCGATCGTGTCTATTACTTCCATGAACGCCCTCCAAGGTCTGATCAAGCCGACACCATATCATCCCTGCGGTTCCGAAATGCTCTGATGAGCGCCCCGGCACTTGGAAGAATTAAGACAAAATAATAAACTCTTTACTAAACCTGAGGAGTGATGTTCTAGTTATCCTTGGGGCCGTAGGTGATGACTGTTTCCTTGGTGATTTGGATACCGTTGACACTCTGACTGCGCTTGGTGGTGAAGCTAGCCAAGGCAGTAGGTGGCTTAGAAGCGGATGGAGGAGCATGATCAGCAGAGCTCTCCATGCTCTCAGTATCCCTTGTAATATCGGACTCATGGGCGGCAATGTGCTCAGGTATCGGAGGACAAAGATGTGCTTCATCCTCATGGGAGTTTGCCTTGCCAAATTCTCGCCTGTCGGGTAGCTCGTACGACTCGTTCTCGATGATTTTGCTCGGGCGCTTTTCCTGGCTACGAGTGTTTGTCCTCTTGGGGGTCCTTTCCTGCGGCGGTCGAAGGCGAGGAAGCATGAGGAAGGGGAGATAGCGCACACAGAATGGTTTGAGCGCGGGAAGACAGACACAGACGAGACCTATATTGATCTCGATGAAGCTCAAGACGATCTGCTGTGGGAGGGCCCAGGTGTAATCGGGCGTTACCAAGATGGGCAAGGTGATAGTAAGCCTTTTGACGGAGACAGCGAGGATCATACCACCTGTGGCAAAGAGGACAGCGAGCGAGATCTTTTGACGGAGAGGGATCTGAAGAGGCTGTACGATACGGATGGGGAGAAGAAGGACAAAGGTATCGACCACAATACTGCAAACAGCAAGTAGTATTATAAGCAACTCCTTGCTGATGCACTTTCCTTCAATGGTGAGGTCCCATCCCGAGGATACAGGTTGACATCGGAAAACGACGAGGCAGACGTAGACGAGAGTGTAGGCGCAGACGAAACCCAGGAGGATATAAACGGCTCGACGGACGAGTCTATCAGGAGAGATTCGAAGGTAAAAGGTGAGGACAGAGAGTTTGGCGAGACCGAGGCAGGCAGCATATGTGAGTGTGGCTCCGATGCTGGTCTGCCAGAATCTGGGGACATATTCGGCCACGGGAATATCCCACATGTGGTTTCCGGCACCGAGGTTGAGAACTGTGCAATGTTAGATGTGTAGATGGATTTTGAGGAAGATTCTCCATACGTGTTAAAGAGATGCCGAGAAACATAAAGGAGAAACAGAGACCAGCTATGCATAGATCTAACTTTGTCAGTTCCGCTTTCAGGAGTCAAGGGGTTGGAATAAGGCATACAGTCATCAGCACCCAATACACCCTTGACAACATATTTCCTCGTAAGTATTCGAAGAATGACAGTCATCAAGGCGATAGCCGTTGTAGCAACACCACAGGGGAGGATTCCGCTTCCACTGCTAGGAGGGTCAACCAAAGTCCTGACCTCACCCTCCGGAGGCTCCATGAGATAGCCCGTCGGCGAAAGAGCAACAGGCGCCATTAGAAGTTAATGTCTTGATGAACAAATAAATTCGAGACTGAGCAGCCACCCCAATATTAAATGCGGAAGATGACTGTGCAGAATACTCTTCAACTCCAGACTCCATGGTGATGGGACACGTCGTGGCTTATATCTTTGAGCAAGGAGCTGGGATGTAAAGACTAGACGACAAGGTCCCACGCTGCGAATCCTACAGAGAATCTGATATTCCCAAGGCATTGGGTCTCTTTGCTCACAGTCTCTCTATTGCCTCTCGCAAACAAGCCAACCGGCGAATCCCAAGCGGAAATCATTCGACTTTTGGAATCACTTCCGGGGCCGAAAAGTGACGGCTCACCCAAGCTAATAATACATACAGCACAACAAAGAGGAAAAAGAAAAGAAAACGAGGTCGACAGCACCTCTTTTTTAACTTTTGCTTCTTCTCGCTCTTTATGCGATTCTCATTCTAGCGCGTCAGATATACCCTGGAACCCGGAGTCACATCCTTGACCCAAGACCCGCTTCGTGGGGAAGAGAGACGTTGTTCCCAGCCCTTGCTCGCCTTTCGCCGTTGCCCGGATTTGATATTCGTTTGTGGCTTTCTGTAGTGGAATAGAACCATGGCTTATTTAGTGGGAATATTGCCTTCAACCGCGCGGAGCCGTTCATGACAACCGTTGTGGCGTTTTTGTCTCACCGGTGAATATTGAATATAGAGATTATAAGAGAATCACTGTTGTACAGCATTATCACCAGAGTGCGGTGTCTTGGCTTGATTTCACGTGAGTATTTACGTGAGAACCAGGGGCAACAGAATAACAAGGGTTATTTCATGACGCATTACGAAACAAAGTCATGAAGTAAATATACCCATGGTGCCCTATATACCGTCCTATGTAACCGTTGGATCCAGAGTTGTGGAGGATCTAAGGATCTACTAACTACTGGGAGATCAGGGTATAGCCGGCTAAGCTTACTCAGTGGATGCTAATACAACTCACCAGTGACATACATAGATTCTTTTTTTTTTTCGTTTCGGAGATCGATATCCTTTTCTGTGCTTCGCCAATGATCTCCTAACAATAGACCCCGTGTGGCGAACCTTTGAAACCTGCTGAAGATATGAGAGAATCCTCATACCATAACAAGTTCAACATCCGTAATTGCACTGCGTATACAGACTACAACAACATCCGGGTCTGCTCGGGACGTGCTAAAGTCAGGACGAAAAGCCTCCGGGTGGTTTCCCTTCTAGACTCTCCTACAACTAGGTCTAACCCTCAAGAGTCTCTCTACGAGAACTTATCATTGTCAGTTGACGCCAAACACCAAACTATCTGTGGTAATCACACCACAGTCTGTTCGTTATCCGCTAGAAAACCGAAAGTTGGCGATTTTGCTTTTTTTCCCTTAAATTTATACGGGGTCTGTAAACATCCCTGTCATGCCCTTGAAGCATTGACACACTTGATGTTGAATGGCTCTTGGTTCTCACGGGCCTGATCGCCTAAGATTCCGTGCGTTCTTGGTGTTTCTTGTTATCTTTATCCGTACATGCGAGACATTTTGTGGTTTTGTGCCTGATGCATGTTCTTGATACGCGAGGGGTTGTTACCGATTTATCTCCATTTAAACGAATGATTCAGGAACACGACGGGGAGATAGATCATCCATAGATTCCGTCCCAGTCCTATTTGTTAATCGAGTTACTCCCATTCACCAATTACAAATTCAGAGAAAAAGTGCTTCTTTCAGACGAACTAAGACCCATCGTTCTTTATAACTTGGCAAGTCAGTTATCAGCTACATATAGCTCCACCACCAACAATATATTGTCATAGAACCAGAATCACGGGCCGAAAGCGAAAAAGTACGGTCCCGCCCGGATGTCGTAGTTTTCTCGGCTCTAGCCTCAGGGAGAAAACTGGCAAACAGAGGCTGAAGGAGGAATCAGGCCATGGGGCTTGGGGAAAAAGCAAACATGCAACCTCCGTTACATAGGCACGCATTACATGCAGGTACCAACTGTGGCTGCTTACGTGTACAGCATCTTAAAAACACTTGATCTGATCCCAAGAGGGTCTGTAGGGATCGGGATATATCATGCCGTGTTCGACCCTCTTCTGTTTATAATGTGTCCCATCTCTGCTGTGTTGTGTTGTGTTGGCTGAATGAGACACACATGGAACTTTGATGCTCCGGTTTTGATTCCGCGGGTATGGAACAACGGCCCGGTCCCTTATCAACAACCCCTGCAGCCGTTAAGTAAGTGGGATCAACCTTGTAAATCCTACTCAATCCCTCCAAACTTGACAATAACTGCTCTTGTATGTGGCCGAGACTCGGAGCAGATCTCTTGGACAACCCAATCACTACGAAACACCAGATCCTGCAGAGAGTCCAGATGATAGATCAACTGCCGAAATACCTGTTTTATAAATGCTGACCACCTACCAAGTATACCAGTCACATATCAGCTTCCTGCGTGTCCACTCACTCGCAACAATGTCTCAGCCAGGAAACCCCCGCCACCAGTGCCGTGAATATCATATATCGCTTGCACCTCTTTTCGAATTCAGCTCAAGTCGCATTGATACGACCTTGTGCGCGATCTACCAAGATCGAGGGCATGCTGCAATCAAGGTCAAGTGAGTTGGTCAGCCCAACTTATGTACTTGATTTCGGTCGAGGCTCTTGGGCAGGAATAGCGATTGGGAAATGTCCTAGGTTGATATATCATGTTTCAACTTAAATCCAACCACCTAGAGAACCTGTTTGCGGCTCACCGCGATAGTGACAGTTCGCCCACAGCATGTCTCCATCAACAATGCTAAGAACCTCTGGGTGATAATACGAACGGGTCACGATCCTCTTTAGTAGAGATCGAACGTTTCAAACCGATCAGCAGAGACAAAAGCTATGCCACATCATATGTTGGCAATAGTTCATCAACATCTCGATCATGCACTGTCCACAACAACTTCTGACAGCTCTGAAACCCGAGTTTCTAAAAATCCAATCTCTTGTTCTAAACGCCCTTGTCCGCTGGTGTATTAACATTACAACCACTAGTGTACAGCCATCGTCATATATCCCATTCTCCCGGTTTACCAAAGTGCTTACGATAGTGAGCACCCGCAGCATGTGTATCGTCGTAATGTATCATTGTCCGGCATTTACCACCAATCTTTGGTTGGCGCTGGTCATATAACGTGTCCCCAATCAACGACTCCTCAGTTACAAAAAGCAAGCCTCGTCGTTTAGACTTCTTCGGTTCCGACTGCTTCGTAACCACCACGCTCTCTACGACCCGTCAGCTGCATCAGGCCTGGGCTCTCGTACATAGCGGTGTAATCAACCCTCTCGCCTCCTAGCACAGCGGATCCGTTCTCTCTCTGGCCAAAAATGGGTGCAGGATCACACCAAAAGTCCTTGCAGTTGGTAATGCAGCCTCGGCTGTAGGGGTTCTTCTTCTTGCGCTTGTTTTTCGTCGACACGGCTCCCCGGCCGGTAATGGTCTCGATGAAAGGGTCGACACCAAGAGTGCGGCTCAATGACTTGAGCATACCGCCCTTGTGCTTGTGGGAGTGAGCAGCAGGGGGTGTTGTCGCGGAAAGAGATGGGTGGTTGGGGTCAAGAGGTGCGCCGGTAGATGTGAGAGCAGTGAGGTTAGTTCCGTCCCTAACACCAAACATGTTCTCATACGTGGTCATAGCCCGGGCCACCTGAATGAACTGAGTAAACAAAAGCATGGTGACCCAGAGAAGTTGAAGCGTAATCCAAACGGCCAAAATGGAAGTGTATGAATCGGCATTGATGAACTTGCACAGGTTGGGGCTGAGGAGATTGCAGCTTTCTGAAGCGTTGGCGCTGATGGTCTCAAAGTCTACAAGGTGTGAGCTTTATGAGTATAGAACATTGGAAACAAACTTACAGTAGTACAACAGCCAGTCGTATGAAACAATACCTATAGTCAGGGAAATGAGGTAAAAGAAGAAGTGTCGGTGGTTGTTGATGCCGACACAGTTGTAAACCCAGGGGCAATGGCTAAAGCTGGTTAGCATTTGGCACTCAACTCAAGACATGGTCACCTACTGGTCATGCTTGGCAACACATCGCTGGCAGCGACGACAGTGCTTGCTTCGAAGCGGCGTTTGAATCATGCATGTAACACAAAAGTTTGTCTCGTCGTACTTCCACTGCGCAAGAAGACCATCAATGACAGCCTTCTGCTCTGCAATTCCATTCATCTTGGGAACAAAACCAGGGTCGTATCTCATGCTTGCAATGTAGAAGTACGCAGTGAACCCGAAGAAGACTGCAAAAATGAGATTGAGAAAACTGTGTCCATGACCTTCGCTCGCGCCAAGAGTAGTCGCAAAGAGAACCGTCGTCAACCAATTCACTCCTGTAAAGAAGAGAGTAGCCGCAAAGATACCGGTAAGCCAGGGCTGTTAAGAATTAGCATGTATTTGTGGAAACCCCGTTCAGGGTGACTGACCGTCTTGTGGAAATGTCGCATATCCGAGGGTGCATACTCCAAGACTTGTTGAGCAACCCATTGAACACCGTAAACGGCGGCCAGACCAAGGGGAACGCCAATATACACAGGCGCATTCGACATAGTGATGAGCATCGCCCAAACCAAAAGAAACGGCCAAATGAACAAAAACCTGGTCACAAAAGTTCTCTTGTCCTTCAAGAAATAGCTAGCGCCAGGCCAGGGAGGCACCGCGGGATGACCGTCCTCGTCGAAACCGCATTCCCGGAGTGCTCTATGCCAGGCAACCTCCGTGTTAAGCTCGTTGGCCGTCACAGCAGGAGTCTTACCCGTCTGTGTCTTTGCAAATCGATCGGCGCCGTACTCAATAAGTTTGAGGATACATCCCGGACTTCCCTTTACCAGAGCCCAATGCAGCGCGGTAAAGCCTTGCTCGTCGGTCGCATGCACACTTGCGCCCCAGCGGAGAAAGATATCGACGCATTGGGGAAAGCCTTTGTAAGCAGACCACATAAGCGCAGTGTGGCCGAAGGTGTCGAGGACGTCGACGGGAATACCCTGGTGAAGGAGGAGAACGATGAGCAAGACGTTGCCGTTGAAAGTCGAGATGTGAAGCGTGTTGTAGCCCTGAGCGTCGGTGATGAGAGGGTCGGCGCCATGTTGGAGGAGCAGATTGACGGTGTAGTAATGGCATCGCTGAGCAGCCCATTGGAGAGGTGTTGCGATTGATTCCCCGCCCTTTCTGTTGATCTCGGCGCCGTGGTCGATCAAGAATTTGCACATCGCATATTGATTGTTAATCGCAGCCCACTAGACAAGGGATGGATGGTCAGCTCAAGCCCTGCTGCTCTGTTATTCTCGAATCGCCCGGGACTCACATGTAAGGGCGTGATACCCTCATCGTCGTGGTAGGTCGCATCGTACTCTCCCGACTCGAAGAGCTTCTCCATGGCCGGTACGTCTCCTATCCTAGCCACCTGCATAATATCATTCTCCCCACTACTCTGGGTGTCTCCTGGCAGACTGCCCATCTCGACCTCGCTATTCAGCTTGGGAGTAGCGGCGCCCGACTTGCCCGACATTTGGATGGGCGCGGCTGGGCCGGAGGTGGTACTTGAGGTGCTGATGCTTCCCATGGCAGGGAGGGTAGATCTCGTAGCGCGGGGAGGGAGGGACAGGAAGGGAGTCAAGGTCGACTCGTGGACAGAATAGACACGATTGATAAAAGATGATTGGCAAAGTCGATTATTCGTACAGCATAAACATTATCGATCAGTGTAGACACTAGGTACACCTTGCGCGAAAAGAAAGCAGACAGGACAGGACAGGACAGGAAGAGACAAGACAGTGAAGAATGGAGGAAAAAAGTGACTGGGTTTGTATGGCTGAGTCTTGGCTGAATTTTGAGAGACAGACAACCTTACCTTACGCGTGGAGAAGGCCTACGTATTACTTTCATTGAAGCCGTGATGCCGAGCGCGGCTGAGCTCAGGCCCCCCTAACGAACGCTAACCTATGGGGAAAGCCGCCCGCCTCACTCATTGCACTGCGCTGCACCTTCCCTTGCTTCCCGGCGCTGCCATTAACCTTTGATTAATGGCGTCCATCTTCTTGTGGCTGTCCCCCCCTTATCCCCCTCTGGGCCCCTTTCTGATTCAGTGGGTTCTGGGCTGCTTCGGCCATTGGATACTGCGTAATTCCGTCCCGTGGCTGTGGCTGAGGCTGATCATCGGTGGAGACTCCGGTCTAGGAGCTAGGTTTCCTCTCCATGGGTACTAGGTGGGCTGGCCAGATATCGCTTCGCACAGCTTAAACAAAGAAATTGTTCAGCAGAGAGCAAGCTCGAATAGCGTCGCCCAACAATCGCGCATTCAACAACAACCTCGAGGCTGTGAAACTCTCACAGAAACCTCCAACCTCGTCTCCCTCTGTCTCCTACTCTCCCCCGACAGTTCAGGCGCCAATTGGTGCAGCATCCCCTCACCATGGCTGACTTCGACTTCGTCGCATTTATCGAGGGCATCATGGAGCCCTCGCTCACCACAATCCTTATCGGCGCACTCATCGTCCTCGGCGCTCCTATAATTCTTCACATCATCCTCGCCTCGTCCAGAACATATACCGTTGCTCCCAGCGTTCTCCTCCTCGGCCCCGCCAACGCTGGCAAAACCTCACTTCTCACTCTTTTTGAGAAGGGCGATTCTAATTCCGAGACGCACACGTCCCAGGTAGCGCACGATGTTGAGCTCAATGCATCCACCGACTCGGACACCAGGCACTCGTTCCGCAACCACGATGCCACCGATGGTACCTACACCAAGTTCTTGCTCATCGATACCCCCGGACATGGCAAGCTGCGAAACATAGCAGTGGGCAAGCTGGAGCACACTGAGAAGCTCAAGAGCGTTGTCTTTGTAGTAGATGCTGCTGCTATTGGAGAGCCAGAGGTTCTTGCACCTACCGCTGCATACCTCTACGATGTCCTGCTCTTCCTGCAGAAGCGTGCTGCGAATGCCAAGTCCAAAGTCACAACCCCCATTCTTATCGCCGCCAACAAGATGGATCTCTTTACCGCGCTGCCATCAACCCTTGTCCAGACCAACCTGGAGGCCGAGCTGACGAGAATCCGTGCTTCTCGAAGCAAGGGACTCCTGGACTCGGGCGTTGGATCGGACGACATTGGCTCCGAGGAGCAGGATTCTTGGCTGGGCGAGTACGGTTCCTCCAAGTTCACCTTTAGCCAGCTCCAAGAATTCGACATCGATGTTGATGTTCTCCCCGGAAACGTCACCGGCGATGGCCCTGGTCCTGATAAGTGGTGGTGGTGGATCGCTCAGCGGGTATAATATGCGTCGATATTACCAACACGTCAAAAGAGGGGCTATGAGCGGGATGAAAAAATTATATTAATGACATTTTTCACTTTACGAAGCTGGCTCCCATCGCAAATGCCATGTAGATGTTGAGTCTACCGCCCAAAATTCAGTCTATCAAAAACCCATCCACCCAAATAATCCCACCTCTTTTTCTCTAAGGTATCCTGGAACGCCAGACGTGAATGTCGTTGAAAACATGAGTACTCGTTCCCGCCTCTCGCGAGGTTTCCTTTCTACATCTTCTTGTTGATCATCCATGTGAGGAGATCAACCTTTGTGACAACAGCAATGGGCTTGGACAGCGACTTAGAGTCCTCGGACTTCTCAGTGACGACAGCCGCACTGTTCCACTCAAAGAACTTGCTAAGAGTGGTGAGGGGTGTGTCCTTGGTGATTTCGACAAACTGTCTACGCTTGCTGGGCTTGACAAGAGAGGCGAACTCGCGAGGGTCGGTGACAATCTCGTCGAGGCGCGCAAAGTCGAACATGACATCAGACACGGGGCTCTGGGCAGTGGCCCGTCCACGGGAGATGTAGCTCAGAAGGTTGCCCAGTGTAACGAGACCGACGAGCTTGTGGCTGTTGGCGGAAAGGACGGGGAGTTGATCAAAGCCCTTGTCGCGCATGGTCTCAATGGCCTCAGAGCAGGAGGAGTTGGCACCGACGGATGTGACGGGCTTGAGGCGCAGAGAGGCGATGGTAGCGCCCTCATAGGGGTCAGATGTCTTGTTCTGGCCCTTACCGTCAACGGTGGACTCGACTCCGTTGACAGGGAGAAGGTTGTTGGCGGCGAGCCAGTCGTCGTCAGCAAACTTGGAGAGGTAGCTTCGGATGCTGTCGGGCAAGAGAACAACCACAACATCTCCCTTCTTGAAACCGTACTCCTTGACACCAAGAAGCATGGCAGCCATGGCAGAGCCGGAACTGCCACCGACGAGAAGACCCTCGTCGGCGATAAGTCGACGAGCAAGGTGGAAAGACTCTCGGTCATCGGTCTTGTACCACTTGTCGACAATCTGCTGGTCGAGAACCTCAGGGATAAAGTCATATCCAATACCCTCCACCTTGTAGGACTCGTTGGCATGCTCCTCATTCAGAAGCTCGGGGAGAGCCAGGATACTACCATGAGGATCCGCAGCAATAACCTTGATGTCTTTGTTGTGCTTCTTCAGACCGCGAGCAATACCAGTGATGGTACCACCTGTACCGGCACCTGCGACAACAGCGTTAATCTTGCCGCCAGTCTGCTCCCAGATCTCCTCAGCGGTGCCGAACTCGTGGGCATTGGGGTTGTTCTCGTTGCTGTACTGGTCGAGAATATGAGCGTTGGGGAGCTCCTTCTCAAGACGTCGGGCAACACCGATATGAGACTCGGGGGCATCCCAAGCAGCCTGTGTAGGCGTGCGGATGATGGTGGCGCCGAGGGCACGGAGGACGGAGACCTTTTCGGCGGACATCTTCTCGGGGAGGGTGATGATGGTCTTGTAGCCCTTGATAGCTCCAACGAGAGCAAGACCGATGCCACTATTCAAAACACAGTCAGCTGAGTCCGAAGCTTCAAGGGTGGTAATATTACGTGTTTCCACTGGTAGGCTCGATCAGAGTATCACCAGGCTTAATTCTACCACTCTTCTCAGCCTCCTCGATCATGCGCAGGGCGATTCTATCCTTGATACTGCCACCAGCGCTGAACAACTCAGGCTTAACATAGACATCGCACTCAATACCCAGCGACTGGGGAATCTTGTTAAGTCGCACAAGAGGAGTGTTGCCGATGAGCTCTGTCGCCGAGAGGACAGTAGCAGCGCGGGGCGGAACGTAGGGGACCTGGGACGTCATTTTCACGGATGATCTGGAAGTGAAAAGTATAGAGAGAGAGGAGAAGGAAAAGAGAGGATTCTCATACGAGAGAATGACCACTTAATTAGCACGCCACGAGACGAAACATCCATTGTTAGCTAAGTGGGTGGCGGGGCGGTATGACAGAAACTTTGATGTGCCCCGCCAATGCCGATCAAACCCGTAGGAGAAGGCCAGATGCGGTAGGCGGTGAGTATCGGATCACGGGTTTGGGAAAGCCGAAAGCCGTTGGCTACAGGGTAGTTTATGGCATCATGAAGTTTGGCCAAGTTAAGTTATCATTAAGCTTAAAGAAGTTCTAAGTCAATTCTTGTTTTGTAGATAATCTTTTGCATTATTTCCGTGGAGAAGATGAAGTTTGCTTCTCATTGGAAAGTCAGTGTCGAATTGCTTTTCCTTTTACTTGAAATATTCATCTTTGTCTTGACTCTGCTTCTGCATCCCAATATCATCACCTCAGTTTTCTTTATATCACGCCATAGACCAACAGTAAAACTTTCACCAACTCACCTCATGATACAAAGTCAATTGGTAAATTGATCTCGTAGTAACTATCTCTCTGTTGATAGGACACTCATCCTCGGCCATTTATCTCCTCCCATCCTGTGATTCACTCCTAGTCTAGCTTGCAAACCTGTCTTCAAAAGTCCTCAACCCATTACAATAGTTCCTCGAGTCAAACGATAGAACCTATCACCATCGTCCCGGACCTGGCCTCGCCCCCGCACGCTTAGCTCTCCCTGTAGATCTTATCTCTGCTATGCCTGTTTATCGTCGTGCTACGACATGGACCAGCCGATGCCAAGATTTTAATTATTGCGACCTGCCATTTTCGCAGTCTCTACCGAGAAGCTCGACAGTTCGTGCCATCATTTACTTTCCTCTTGGGGGAAAGTTGCTTTGTTTAAACAGCACTGCATTGATGCTGTGTAGCTGTAGCGTATGTAGCTACGGCAAGCTATCATGGTATAAATTGAACGGTCCGTCGCATTGCTTGGTGAATCTCAGGTTACATTCTCTTCTTCAAAGCCAAAGGCGTTGTAATTCAATTGCCTAGTTCTCGAGACCATGAAGTTTCTCAACGCTTTGCTCTATGGAGCTCTCCTCTTCTCTGAGGTCTCGGCTACCAAGAAGCTAACGCCCAGTCAAGTTGAGGGTGACATTAAAAAGTCCCAGTATGTTAAATCCCCATCAATTGACCAAACTCTACTAAGAATTGAAGGCTCCGAAAGACTCTTGAGGACCTCAACAATATTGCCAAGAAGAACGGCGGCAACCGAGCCTTTGGCTTCCCCGGCTACAAAGCATCCGTCGACTACATCTCCAAGCAGCTCAAGGGCCCGTACGGAAAGCACCTCGACACTTATATCCAGCCCTTCAACTACACCTTTGAGGAGACAAGAGACATCTGGGTGCGTGGACCTGACGGCGAAGATGTCTATGTCATCACTCTCATCTACAATGTGGGCACACCTACACCCGACGGCGTGACTGCTCCCCTTGTCCTTGTTCCAATTGACGATGAGCGCGGATCTGGCTGCTTTGAGGATCAGTGGGAGGGCGTTGATGCTAAAGACAAGCTTGTTCTCGTCAAGCGTGGAACATGTGCGATTTCAGCCAAGCTCAAGCTTGCCAAGAAGGCTGGCGCTCGCGGTGTCCTTCTCGTCCACAACGCTCCTGGTGAGGGTATCACCAGTGCAACTCTCGGCTCGGAGAACCTTGAACTTATTGTGCCTGTCGGCGTTATTCCTCTTGAAGTCGGCACTGCTTGGAGAAAGCGCATTGAAGGAGGCGAGAAGCTCGAAGCTACCTTGCTAGTGGACTCATTTTATGAGACTCGAGAGACCTGGAACATCATCTCGGAGACTAAGCAGGGTGATCCTAACAATGTTGTCATGATGGGTGCCCACCTTGACAGTGTCCAAGCTGGCCCTGGTATCAATGACGACGGTAGTGGAACTGCTGGTGTCCTCGAGATTGCCAAGTCCTTCACCAAGTATACTGGCTACAAGAACAAAGTCCGATTTGCTTGGTGGGGTGCCGAAGAGTGAGTAGACAAATCCTCACTGCGTTGATTAATAACTAATCTGTGATACAGGAGCGGTCTTGCTGGATCTTACTACTACGGCGAGCACCTGACAGAGGAGGAAGCTGATAAAATCCGATTTTACTTCAACTATGACATGATCGGCTCTCCCAAGCCAAAGTATTGGGTACAGGCCAGTAAGGCCGCCGATAGAGTTGGCGGAGACATCCTGGCAGCCTGGCTACGCAAGAAGGGCAAGACTGTCGAATGGGAGTAAGTGAAACACCTCATAACCTACAAGAAAGTTACTTACATCTGAAACAGGGAGTTTGGTGACAATTCTGACTACGCTGCCTTTGTCGAGCTCGGCATCCCCTCCTCTGGTATCTTCACCGGTGCCGATGCCGACACCGACCCTTGCTACCACTTGGAATGCGACACCATCGACAACATTCACTGGGATGCTTTGACCCTCAACACCAAGACTGCTGGTCGTGCTGCTGCTCAGTTTGCGCTCAGCCTTGAGGGTGTTCCCAAGCGAGACAAGACTACTCCTAACCCTAAGAGCAAGAGAGCTGTTGCTGCGCGCTTTGAGCAGTGGCAGAAGAAGAAGATTCTTGCTAGCAATGCGCACAAGTGTAACCATGGGACAAAGGTTGTTGTTTAAACACTGCAAGAAGATAATTCATGCAGGGAGGATGAGACGAGTAATGATGAGATGATGATGAATAGGAGTATATATAGTATATGCATATATTTTAACTAGGTATTATTGCTTTGGTTGATGATAATTATTTCGTTAATGGTGTCGTGAATCGTAAAAAGAAAATGCTCGCTCGCTTGCTTGCTGATATCATTGTAAATGCCTGTGAGCCATTCTTGTAGGCTCGTTTCCAGAATCTCTCATAATTCGTAAACCACTTTCTTCGTTTCGCATAACTAAAAACTCATACATTTCGCAAGTCCTTGTGAGCTGAACATATACATTTCCAATCCTTTATCACCAATAATTGCGAGGGGGATTGGCCTTTCGAGGGTTAGCGATAGGAATCGCCTTGTAAGTCGGATACTTGGGCCCTCCAGGAACCTGCTCCCTCTGCACAACCGGTGACGGATAATGAACATGGACAGGAACAGGCCGAGCCACTGGAACAGGCACCGGCCTCGTCCAGTTTTCATGCGGCTGCGCATCAGACCAACCATCCGAAGATCCAGCATAACTACCGCGATCCCCCCTCCTCTTCTTGACCGGTTGTCTCGGCCATCGACAGCAGCATACCACGATAAAAACGAGGATAAAAACCCCGACGATAGAACCAACGATGGCTCCGATCTGAGCACTGCCTAGCCCGTCGCCGCTGTGCTGGGACGTCGCGACGGGACGGTCCGTAGCCGAAGCCGAAGCCACGCCTAGCGTGACATGTGTTGTGTAAGTGGTTGACGGGAGATAGACAGTCTGAGTTATGACTTGTGCCTCTTGGCGGGCGTTTATGTGGGGAACTCTCATGGTGACACAGCGATGAAAAGTGAAGTTATTCACAAACGATATTCAAGTCGAAAAGGAAAAAGCAAACTCGTGGGCGCCCTCCAGTCCTTTTTGAGAAAAAACCAACCCCGTCCCACAAAGAGGCAACCATCACGCCCGTCTGCTGATATATGTCTGGTCCCACGGCCATGACTTTCCACAGCCTTATAGCCAACAGCGTTTTTTTTCTGCAAGCAGAACTGGGAATTTCAAAACAAGGGAGGGGGGGGCCTTTGATGTAACTGTATCTTTATCCGTTCTGGTCAGTTGGTCCATGTTGGCCAATAGAGAGAGGGAGGTATTGGGTGAGGGGGTGTGGTGATGCAGGCTAGGCTAGGCTGCCAAAGCTGATAAAAGATGACTGCAGCGACGTTTGCCTTTTTGCGTTGTTTTCTTGAAATCGTGATTATTTGCCTGGTTCGCAATTGTTTCCGGCAGGCAAGTAGCTCGTGACTCTTTGGGGGCATACATGTACGTGGTGTCAGTTTGGGTATAGCCCAAAGCATTATGCTCATTAGTATGGCTTCATGCAAGATACGACATCTGAGTCAGTTTGTATTCCATTTTGTGTCTGGTACCTGATCATACCTAAGTTAAACACACCTGTTTCATGCTCGCATTGCTCTCCGTATTAGTGATCATATTTACAACGCATCATCTCACCTCGGTGAGACATATTAGGTAGGATTGTTTGTTGAACAGAACAAATAAAATCCATGGATACTTATCAGGCGCAATGCAAACAAGGGCATTGGAAATTATCGGACCACATCATTAGGAAAAGTTACTCTCTTGACATCATACAGAACAGTTCCTTGCATGCTAATATGTAATTTGAGGAGAAAACAAAGATCAGCAGATCAGATTAGCGAGACCGATGACTGGGATTTTATGATACGCTGAAAATGACAGAGCTTGAGCCACCAGATTGCATACCATCTCGGCAGCATCCCGCCCTTATTTATATGAAGCAAAACTTGGTCAAATTTTCTTTGAAAGAGTAACCATGTTGCGAAGAGTCCCGGTGCAGTGATACTTCTGCCAGAGATCCTCCTCCTTGACCTCCACGTCCCAACCATCCACTTTCAACTCATCAGGCCACTCGTCCTCCTTGGATTCATTGTGAACCCGCTCCATTGTAACCTCGCGGAGGTTAGGCGTTTTCTGCCCAACAAGCAACCCGTGAACATCCTCGTTGAAAAGTTGACGGTCGCCGTTGAACCACCCTTCCATGTAGTATGTCGTCCTCCAATACAAGTGAAGAGTCTCGATAGAGTCTGGTAGGACCTCACTAAGACTCAAGGGTTCTGGCTCATCTTTAATCTGCATCCCGATGAGTGTATTCTTCATGACCTTGAGATGTCGTAGGGATGTGAGTTCTCGGAGGGATCCTAGTGTTCCCTCACCTGGCAGATGGTCTTCGTCATGGTCAGAAGTGTGAAGATCGAATACCTTGAGATTCCGTCCATGTTGTCGGAGGATATTTCCAAACTTGTCATAGTCGATGGTCCAGCCGCTAAAATCTCCCCAGCATTCCCTTCTCGAGTCAGGCAACTCAATCGACAATCCCTTGAGTCCCTGACAGCGGGTGAGAACGGTCTTGAGACCTTCGGCATCAATGATAGCTTCTGTGAGGTCTAGGTACTCCAGATTATAGTTTATGTGCGTAGGCCACTTGAGATTGGTGAGCTCTTCGTCAAACCAGTTGATGCCCAAAGTACGTAGTATCTTGAGTGTTGGGTGAAGGAGCAGAGGCTCAATCACCCACGCAGGCGTACAGGAATCGTCGCAGCTCCCCGTCCTGATTCGAACCTCTGTGAGGTTCGGGAATCCGTAGTTTGCAAACGGGGCCTTGGAGATGATGTGTGAATTCTGCGATTCCTCATCTTGATAGTACGGCTCGCCATCATCACCGTCGTATGATGGGAAAGGAAGTCCCTCTTGTAGCCCTAGAATCCCGCTCAACATCCAAGGCAGTGGGCTTTCGTCGTAAGGAAGTGTACAATCAACAAACTGGACGTGAGGCATGTAAGCTACTTGAAGAGCAGCAAGTCCACATCTAGAGAGAATGATTCTTAAACGCCTGGTAAGATCTGGAGGGAGGTCTAGATATCTCAACGCAGAGAGGATGAGCTTTTTGACAACATCATTCGCCAAGGTCTGTGTAGGCCCTCCGAAATCAACACTATCGTACATGGAGACGGCACGAACTTGCTCCCCAAACCGCGGATCCTTAACCAATGTCCGCAACATCAGGACTTGGATATCTTTCTCGTCATCGCGTCCATCAATGAGAATTGTCCTGTATAGCAGAGGTTGCGCGATGTGTCGGAATTGGCGACATACGAGGCAGAGTTCGCGTAGTACAGCAGGGCCTTTGTGATTTAGTCCTGGTTGAGCTCCGTACATGCGCCAATTCTTCAAAGGCATATAGTCCTCAAATTCGGCGAATATTTGACGCCATATTTCGTCTGGGAAGACCACCATGATGAAGCCTGTGAGGTAAGGCGATTTCTTTTGAATATTTTGTTGGTGAATATTCAGGAATAAAAACAATGTCCGTCAGCATTGCAAACAGATTCCAAGCCGTCAGCCGCACTGACCCGCTTGTTGCCTGTGATGAGGAACGTTTTAGAGATCCATTAGCCTATGATCGGACCATTCGTGTAACTAATATTATACAAGAGAACCAAATCCAATCGCCAAATTCGCAGCACGAAGAGAAAACGCCAGCCAATTTCATAAATCAAACACATGTCGAGTGCGTGAGATATCATCGTCTCTTCCATAAAGTCTCCATCTCAGACCCCTCAGAGGGAAACTTTGGGCACGTCGTCACATCCACACCTGAGAATATCCAACAAGTATTCTCTTACCTCAACACGTACCAGGTTCTCGATATCCATTTTGTCCTTCAATTCGCGGCCCACCATAATGCATCTGACGATGAGTTGCCAGCATTCCTCGAGATAGCGGTCCAGTTCTGGTCTGCACTGAGGATGTAAGGGTTTTCCAAACAGAGGTAGACTTCGTGTCGGTGTATAGTCTGCATCCTCGAGAATGTTATTGGCTAGCTCAGTTGGTAGACCCTTTTCGCATAACATCCATCTGACGTGTGGAATATCTGTTGAGTGAGGTTGATACCCAACTGGATTTTCGAAGTCGAGGAAGTCTTCGTAGGACATGAGACCGTATGGATAGAATTCCAGATTATAAAAACGGCCCCCCACCTCTACAGGATCTTCGTCGTCAGATTCATCACTGGACTTATCCTCAGACTCATCTTGGGAACCTTCGCCAGTCTTATCGTCAGATTCGTCCTCAGACTTGTTGGGCTCTTCCTCAGACTCATCGCTATCAAACCAATCCTTCTTTTGGTACCTTTTGAGACTCCACTCATCCAACTTCATGATGTGTTTCCAACGAGGGAAATTGAAGGGCCGTGGATATACTTTAAACTGGTCCTTTTCGATGCCGAAAAAGTCCCTGTGCGGGTATGTCGCAACATCGGATATACATTCAGATTTCGTGCAAGACCGTATAGCGAATTGGTATGCCTTGATATTGCGGTAATCGTCAACAGGTGATCCGTTGTTATCCCACGCTCTAGGGAAACAGTAAAGAATGTTGAGCATGATGTACATGTTGATGGCGTGTTGGCACAGTTTGTTCCAACCAAGACTCCGTCTCGTGCAGTTGCACGGAGCCTCTTCCCACCATTTCGCCAGTTGAGACCCTTCGTATGTACAGGAGCGAAGTATTGCGTCCATTTCACCGTGAATCATCAACGTCTTGATGACCTCGACATTTCGGAATGCTTCTCCATTAGAGCTCTCGAACTCATAGCAGTCGTTGAAGATTTTGACTCGTTGAAATGCAGACATTTTTCGCTCTTTGAAAGGCAAATCACATCCACACTTTTCGGACTCGTTTCTATGTGGGCATAGTTGTCCTCGACTGGGCTGTATATCGAATTTAGTCCCGTCAACGCCTGCTGGCCAATCTACTTTAGTGTACCAGCGTCGAACTGTCGGGGTAATTTTCTTGGCTGTTTCATCTGTGATGATAACATCGTCTTGATTGGGGACTTCGTATTTCTCGGGGTACAGTTTGCGCTGGTGGATTGCATCATCAACAGCCCTTTTCATGAATGCTTCGAGAAATTCGACTAACTTCTCTTGAGTGTCTGGTTGAGTGCGTGCATGAAGGTTGTAAGCATCATGCTGACAGGAGTTAGCCTGCTTTAGCTCGAAAGCCGAAGCGAGAGCTGACCAAGGGAGTTTGTCTGCTTGATGTGCCATGTTGTCCGAGTATCTCCGCGATGATACAGAATACATGAGGAGGATTGCGGGCGCATTCATTAATATACCTAGTTATGTATGTCCTGCAACTGGCTGAGTCACCCCGCTTACACATGTGCTACATACAGACATATCCGTAGAGTCATCATGGTTGTAAATGCGGCGTAGCCATACAACGAAAGATCTATTTCCAGTAAGATATCCGATAATTCTTGAGTTATTATCGTATTCCGCGGACTACCCCGAACATATCCGCGCTTATGGCCTCTGCCTGCTGTGTCTTCCTTAGGCTACTGGGTGCACTACATCCCAGAACTTCGACATTTATATCATAGCTAAACCTTTCTAGTTCTTTTTCCTGTTTGCCCTGGTAAAATGCGTGCATTAACTGCTTGGCGCATCTTTTTGCCCTGTAATCCTTTGGCCCCCGAGAGCTTGACCGGGACAAGACGATCATAAGTCTCTCTGGGGATTAGCCTGAGCCAACTCAATTCATAAGCAAGCAGAACAAGCTTGACCTTGGTTTGTGAACCCTTGTTGCACATATCATCAAGCATATCGCACAGTTGGCGGATAAAATTGACTTGACCGGACTCTTTCGCACCTGAGCTGACGGTGGCGAGATCTATAATGAGATAGACTTGGCCTACAAAGTCTTGGATGACAAGTTTGAAGAGTTCAATCCGCTCATTAAGAGTTTTTGCTTCTTGGAGTTGTGAGTATCGCACTGACATCTGCTTTTCCGTCGTGACGCTTCCCCCAAGTTTCAATGCTTGGTAGGTCAAATAATTCACCACATCTGGCGTGCTAAGCTTCGCATTGGGACTTCTTTTGCTCGGGCTACTCAAAGCCCATAGAGCTGGTATGTTCGGCGCATTAACTGCTTGTATAATATCCACAGCGAAATCTTGGATTGACCAGCGTGTTGTGAGGCTGCCTTTGACGATTGTTAGGGAAGAATGTTGGCAAGAAGACCATTTTTTAAGCTTCGGTGATAGCCAGAATTCGTTTGTTGAAGTCGTAGAGCCTTGCCCAGAAGCTCTTCGGTTGCGAAAAAAGAGGTGGTGTTTGTATAGGCGGTTGGGGTCCTGAAAGCTCTGAGAGAAGGTAGCCAGTGCCTGGGATACCTGCAAGGCTGAGAGCTTCTGGTTTGTATCTAGTTGCGCACTCGTCTGTATAGAATGAAACACTCCACGCGGTTAGTAAAGCAAGAAATTCTGGCTTGTAGAAACGCATACCCTCGATCTTGGTCAGCAAGTCGTTGATGGTCAACCCAGAAGCTTCTAGCCGCTGCATGATCAGGTCAAGTTTTCTGTCGTGATCTCGGCTTGAAATTTCCAATCTGGAGATAGCACAACCAAGGCCATCCATTTGAGTTTGTCTTCTATCCTCGGTCGTCTGTAAACTTGAGATTATCTCATTGAGCTTTGCTGATTGAGTGTCGTGCATGACTCGAAGCTCAGTCTGGGAACCCACGGTCGCAAGTTCGTTGACATTTTTTGTACATGCTGTGATCCTCTCTAAAAGATCATTGTAGCGTAACTCATGTGGCCTTGTAAAGCTGTGATAGATGTGCCGGAATTTGGACTCATTGCACCATGAGTGAGCAATGAGAAGAAACTCCATCATGCAAGAGTAGAGGCTTTCCATAGCTGATTGCATCCTTTTGGTTGGGTATAGAGTGGATAGAAGTTCGATGCGTGGAAGACGCTGAGCAACCTCATATAGAGATTTAGATAATAATTTGAGTGTTTCGCCATGGTTGACTATGCTCTAAGTTGATATGAGAATCCAGAGTTGAGCTTTGTGGGAGTCGGTCAACTTACAACGAAGAGCACCTTCATTAATCCCCAAGCTAAAGAGACATATTCTGGATGATGCTGAACGAACACATCGAGTATTGTACCGTAGTGGCAGATTGACTCAGAGGCCCTTTGAAACCATTTCCGTGTCTTGGAGGTTTCATTCTTAGCCTCATATTTTGCGAATGCATCGCTAACTGCTTTCTCAACATCTTGCAACGACGATTCTTTCTCCAAAAGAGCCCTTTCTTCAGCACTTAGAGAGCTGCTCTGTTGGAGGTGCTTTTTTACTGCCTTGAAGGCCTCTTGTGCAATATCTACTTTATCTGCCAGAACAAGTTAGGTGTACGTGTCATTGGAGTATCATGAGAGCCATCGCTTACTCTCATCATCTCCTCTATACCAAGATTGAAAAGCCTGGTCAGCCAACATATTGAAGGACATTCGTCAGTTTCTAGTGGGAAAGAATGTCGGTAGCCTTGATAGAGAGTAGGAAACAAAGACTGAGAAGATGGTCGACAATCAGGCGGAGCACTCACGAGGCATAATCAAGATGACCACGCCCCGCAGATGCATGCACAAACCCTTGTCGGGTGCTTACACTCGGCTGAGTCTCAGCCTGACTTTTATTCCCTCACTCAAACAACTTTTTACTCGAGACAGAAACAAGAACCAGCCAGACCATGGATTCACCAACTAGGAGTCTATCTCCAGGACCTAAGAACAGGAACGACAGGGATGGCGACATTCATGATAGTGCTGATGCAGACATTCAAAAGCAGCTGCGTCGATTTCTGGATTCCAGAGAAGGATCTGTATTCGCGAGGCCTTCTACGTTATCAGTTCCGCGGAGACCACGACCATCTCTATCAATCCCATCTCAAACAAAGAAGTCGTCCCGGAAAACTCCAAAGAAACGCATACTTCCACGAACACCTCTCCAGGAGGAGCGTATAGTCAGAAGGCCAAGATCGCCTTCAGATGAAGTAGAGTATTCTACTAATGACCACTATGAGAAATATGGTCGTAAAATGGCGATAAGGGAACGTGAAAAAAGGGAACGTGATAAGGACCGTCAAAGGGAACGTGTAAGGCAACGTGAAATGGAGATTCCCGAGATTTCCGATATTTCTGGTGCTTCCGATGAACACACTGATGCCGATGAATCCGACGTATCCAATGAATCCGATCCAAACCAAACTCATTATACTATCTCGGCAGATGCCATAGGAGCCAGCAACAGAGACAAGCTGGCTGCAATAGACAATGAGCCCCGTTTTAGAATTCATCGTCGTCCTCGCCGTCGATCACCTCCTTCAGGGGCATCTAACAGAGTCCCTACTACAACCAAAGGTCGTCGAATTCCAGTTTTCAAGAAATTCTCAAAAGGTCATATTGATGCCCAGCCAAAGTCACCGGATCCAAGCAACAACCCTTACGATCCTTCCATCTACGCCCTAGCGTCTGGTCAGACTCAGCTTCATCTCGAAAACCATCCTGTCGGAAAGGCAACAGAAGCTACTATGCTCTCTGATACCCAGGAAAAGAATCCTGAAGGCTCTGATAATGCAACCAAAGACGAAGATCCTCCATCCCAGGTCCTCGTTGATGCTAGTCTCCTGCAGACGCTAATGGAGCGTTTTGGGTTGCTGGAGGAGGAGAACAACAAGCTACGCCAGAATGAAGACGGTATTTCCACTGCTAGTATGGAATTGCCCGTAAGGGTGGAACATTTCTATTGCTTGGATAGAACGGGGTTCGACAATGAGAGTACATATGGGCGAAACAGAACAGTTTATCTCTCTCCTCCTGAATGGGCCATCTTTGGGGACGACGTGGACCTAAGGGGTAGATTTCCCGTCGCAAATCCAGTGTACTACGCTGAAGAACAAGGAGCCTCACTTATAGTTTACAAGTACTATTCGGTGGATCATCAATATGACTCTATCGACAGAGCCAAAAGAGCAAAGCAACCGCTTCCAGAACCAGAGCCGGTGAGCCAGGATGTGGTGCTAGTGCCAGAAGAGATGGTTGAAGCAGTCAAGGCCTTGTTTGCTCTATTTCCCTCCTTCAAAGGCGCCTTCCCCGCCGTCTACAAAACGGAGAGTTTAAAGGACCCCCAACTGTGGTGGTATCATTGCCGAGCCACTTTCAAAATCGAGGAGCTATCGGACAGACATGCGCAATTAGTTGCAGTGCTGATCGACTGGATCGAGAGCAACTTTGCGCCTTTCTACAACTATATCGACGACCAGTTCAGTAGAGGCAAAGTCACGAGCGAATCTATCGAGTTCCTCATGAGACCGGGAGATACCCTTGTTGAGCGAGTGGATGGTTATTATAACGGGCATATCGCTACAACCCGGCCTCATAAGGCGAAGAAGACAGACGACCCAGACGAGGACGAAGACGAAGACGAAGAGAAAGAGTTTGGAGGTTCTTGGGCAGTCGAGACGCGTTCATACGGCTACGATGGAAAGTTCTTTTCAGTTGAAAATAAGCTTGTGATTGACCTTTCCTTACACACGGGTGGAGAAATCGATATCGAGGATCTCAATGTTGTTCCACTATCGTATGCCAAACCAAAGGTCAAAGAATTATTATTTCAAAGAGGAAAGAGATTTTGGAATTTGCGCAAAAAGAAGCTTATATCCTACGAAGGGAGTTCTTCGGACAGAATTCAGGCGGTTCGTACCTCTTGTTCTAACTGACGCACCATACTAAAGACTAGCAGGGACAAAGATTCATGGTGGACTTTGACACATACAATGAACTTCATCCAGACAACAGCTATATGAAACAAGGACGGAATGTATCAGATCGGAAGACGAATCTACCAGACGATGGTAGTGAGCCGCCAGAGCCCGAGATTTATCTGTTCCCAAAATTGATCCCGGGCTTTGACTTGAGACGGAAGAAATGGGGTACGCAACGGTCTCAAAGCTATTCTGTGCCCACTTGTACTAATTAACTTGCAGTAAATCTCGAGGTCGATCGGATTCGGGACGTCCGTTGGAATGATGAGGCCTTTAACAACCTGGTGGTCGACGAAACCATGAAGGAACTCGTCCTTGCTTTAGTAACCAACCAACTAGACGCCGAGAAGAACACAGATCTTATCGAGAGCAAGGGCAGTGGTCTCATAATACTCCTGCACGGGTCACCGGGAACAGGGAAGACGTTTACCGCGGAATCTGTGGCCGAAATTGCAAAGAAGCCATTGTACCCAGTTACCTGCGGAGATATTGGTACCGAGCCTGGTGACGTGGAGAAATATCTTGAATCTGTGTTCCATTTAGGTAAGATTTGGGACTGTGTTGTGCTTCTAGATGAAGCCGAGGTCTTTCTCGAACAGCGCACTTTGCAAGATCTCAAACGGAATGCATTGGTATCTGTATTTCTACGTGCTTTGGAGTACTATGAGGGTATTCTCATCTTGACGACGAATCGCGTGGGCACATTTGACGAGGCCTTCAAGTCACGCATTCAGTTGGCACTACGATACGAGAAGTTGAAGGAGTACCAGCGGAAGCAAATCTGGAAGAACTTCCTCGTCAGGCTGAAAGGTCTGGGCGAAGAGGAGACCATCGACTTTGACAATATTGAGTCATACCTGGAAAAGCTGGCGAAGTATCCTCTCAACGGACGGCAGATTCGGAACTCGATCACGACCGGACGACAACTGGCAAAGTACAAAAAGAAGAAGATGACATTTTCTCATCTGAAGAGAGCGATTGATGTGGCGAATAAGTTTGATAGATATCTGACTGATATTCAGGATGCAGATATGGAGGAGTTTGATGGAGGGGGAGAGGATGGTCGGTATTCACCTGAGTCTCTTGCGGGGTCTTATTAGATTCGTTGATACTAGAAAGGATGAAAGGGTCAGAGGGAACAGAGACCATTGGAAGATTTATGAATTTATTAGAAACAAGACAGGTTATACATGCAGCCAGGCATGGTCGATAAACATAGGCTGCGAGAATATACTATCCAGAGAATACTGCTCCAAGCCTTCATAGAGATCAGCAGTAATGGGATCAGCCATAGTATTTTGTCGCTGGTCCATCCTTCTCTCACCAACTGGGTGAACAAAAGTCGTCTGCACACTAACAGTTGTTTTCGATGCATCAGACTGGCCGCCCACTGTATCATCAGCCGTACGTTGCGGTGCCACTGCGTCCATAATATCTGAGTCGATGAGTTGCCAGATCTTTGAGGGCTGAAAGCTAATCATGTTGTTATCCTGGGCTTGACTTGACATGGTCTGTAACTGATGCAGAAGTTCTCGCTGATACTGTTAGCCAGGTCAAGAATATGATATCAATACATACCTTCTGTATACTCCTCGGTGAGGGATCTGGCATGGACTCCAAAAAGTCAACACATTTTTTGTAATTTTCCTTTGAAGTCTCTGAGACTTTTGCATCTCTCGCATATTGAAAAAGCCACGGTATTGTTGCTGTGGCAGCGACCATATCACCGATCAGCGGGTCATAAACCATTAACCCACGATCCATACACGTCTGAACCAATCGTGCTACCCAGGCTGAGTGAAACATAGCTTGATCAACAGTTTGTTGAAGAAACAATCTTGGTTGAGATGGCCTGTTAGCTCTTCGAAGGGTGACAAGATGAATAAACGGGTGATTCAATAACCCTTGCGTTGCGTGGGCTGTAATCTGGAATAATAACCATGGCGCCCAATACTCTCTATGTCTTTCAAACTCTTCCGGTGTGCGTTCCGAAAATCCCACGTTTCGTACGAAGTGTATATGACCTAGTCGAGATTCCAGGTCGTAGAGTGTATTCGTCAATTGATAAAAGTTGGAGTTTGCGTCAGATGGGTTGTCCGCTTTTCCAATATGAAGGACATGAAGATACGATATCACATCACCACAGAAAGACACCGCACGCACGGCATGCGATGTAATCCCTGGATCTGTTCTCAAATCATCACGAATGGTTACCAAGTCTGGCGCGTATTCTTCATCGCCCAAGTAAGCTGGTGGCGAGGGCTCACGTGCACTTGGAGGGTATTCTGGTTTGGTATATGTTTGAGATAAGAGTGTGAAGCGTGGAGCAAACCCTTTCTCGAGGATAAAGACACTCCAGTAGCATCTGAGACTGGTGTCGCCTTGGTGGTATTGTGGTGACTCTGAGCCGCCTGCTCCCCGGACGAGTTCGAGCCTGCTAGCGGCTCCTATTGTCATCAATGCCAATGCTGGTCTTCCTTCTATATGAAGAGTCAGTAGTGAATTGAATCGAGTTGTGGGATGAGTACCTAATATGTCACCCAAAGCCAGTAAGCATAAAGCCTGGCAGATCTCCAGTTGAGCAGTTCCTCTCATGGCAAGTTCCAGTACCATGTCACGAGCAGATCTTGCGTGTGAATGAATCAAGTCGGCTTCTGTGGCACTGCTTGAATCATATGGTAAATTTGATAGAGCAAGTGCTAGGAAGATCCATTGGAGAAACATGGGGAATCTGTCTATGCGCTCTCGCAGCCCTTCTGGATTGAAGAGAGGCAATGGCTGGAAGTATAGCCGTCTCCGGTATTCTTCTACAGCATGATCAAGTGAATCTGGTGATGGAGTCGCATCTGTTGCTGATGGGGCCCTATTGAGTGTGAGTTCTTACATGCATTATCTAATCCTGAGCGTCAGACTTACCAAGGCCCTGAGACTTGATCATTGATGCTTACCCGGTTCATCCGCCTTGAAGCGCTCTCGACAAAAGAACCTATTCTATTTGACTGCCTGGATAAAGAGTCCGGGGTCATAGCCGATCCATTGCTAGATGAAGCCGCTTGAGGATGGCTTCGCATGTTGTGTCAGTCAATTGCATGTAGAGTTTTCTTTGGCGCTTTCTCACTTTAGAAGATCATATATCTCCTCAACCTGATTCTCGAGACTTGGGACTCGGTCTTTGGGTACCAATGTCCTAACACTTGTAAGACAAGTCATTCTGTATGAAACTTTGCGACTCACGGTCTAGATGTTCTCCTCTTTCGTTTCATCGTCTCACGATTCCGAGGCAAATATTCACAAGGCTGATTCAATCGCTCACAGAAAGAACATACAGGTCGCTCCCCTGTACATTTTGTCTTTTTCCGTCTGCGCCAGGATTAGAAGCGATTCTCATCGAGGCATCAAGGGACTTACCGACAGCTCTCACAGGCACGCCGGACGGAAGACTCGGAATTGCCGTTCATTGTGAAGTTGGCAGTGAAGCTTGTTGGCAAGCATTGAAAGTGAAGAATCTATAGGCGGTATGTGGAGATTGAGTATATGGAGATGGAGATAGACAGAGAACAAGACATTCTCATTCTCACTGTGCACCTTTGGCTAATTACCTACCCGAGGAGATGTCCACGTGACCATTGATTTGGAGATGTAATCGGAGTAATCTTGGACTTCTTCAAGATTGAAAAGATACCGAATTCCTTCAAATCTCCATACTCATATCTCAGTATTTAGGAATATATCCTGGTCATAGGCTTAGTCGTGACTCGTAGATCGGAGAATTGTCACTGTAGTTTTCCGTGCCCGTTGACAACAACACCGTGAAAAACGATTGGTCAATGGCTTTTGACACGGAGTTTTGTACCAATTCTCCGTCATGGCCCTCGACTTATACATGTCGACTATTTTCTATAAGACCAGGGGAATGTTTCTTTCGTTCTTTCGGTTCTTCAATTGCTCTTCAAATCATTAAATTTCTTTGACATTACTCCTTACCTTAACCCTTCGGCATGACATCCCGAAACCCTATATCAAAAAACGAGTCCATCGTCATCATCGGCGCCGGTGTCTTTGGACTTACAACAGCCCTCGAACTCAAGAAGAGAGGTTATCAACATGTCACAGTTCTGGATCGCTATCTACCACCCGTAGTAGACGGGAGCAGCGTGGATATCTCCCGTGTGATTCGCGTGGAATATGCCGATCCTTTCTATGGCAAGATGGCTCGCGAAGCCCTTGACGGTTGGGTTGGCCAATATTCAGACCACTACCACCAATCGGGGTTTGTCATGCTCACCAGTGCATCTGGAAACTCTTTTGTTGAGAAGAGCAAGGATTCCAACAAGTCTCTTGGAGAAAAGTTGGACGAGTACGAAAATGCAAATGATATTTGCAAACAGCTCCCTTCAATTCAAGCGAAACTTGATGATATGAAGGCATATTACAACAAGAGTGGTGGATGGGCGGATGCAGAGTCCAGTATACGACAACTGGCTGCTGAGTGTTCACTTGCCGGTGTTTCATTCATCACAGGTGCAAGAGGCAGAGCCTTATCTTTACGATACAGCGGACATAAAGTCACCGGCGTCAACGTTTCTGAAGGTGACCCTATCTCGGCAGCGCAAGTCATTCTAGCTACTGGAGCGTGGTCCAGCAGACTACTTCCAATCAGTCACGCCTCATCTGGCTCTGGGCAACCAGTTGGCTTTATCCAACTCACCGCAGACGAAGCAAAGAGGCTCGCAAAGATGCCAGTCATCATCAACCTCAGTACAGGAGTCTTTATCTTCCCTCCCACACCCAAAACACACATTCTCAAGATTGCTCGACACGGCTATGGATGGACAACTGAAGTCGAGGTTTCAGATCCTTTAGGGGAGACTCGAACTATATCATCTCCCAAGCGTGATGAGAACAATGCCTCTGCTAATTATCTTCCCGATGATGCGCAAGAAGCTCTTCGTGAGGGTTTGCAACAGCTTGTTCCTGAGTTTGGAGATCGTGAGTGGTTACGAAAACGGCTGTGTTGGTACTCTGATACTCCTGAGGGCGATTTTATCGTGGATTATCATCCTGATCGTGAAGGACTTTTCCTAGCAACGGGTGGTGCTGGGCAGTAAGTTACTCATCAAGTCCTCCTCTAAAGTGATACTGACAAAACCTACAGTGGGTTTAAGTTCCTCCCTGTTCTTGGAAAGTACATTGCCGATTGTTTCGAGAATAAAGCTTCCAAGGAGCTACGACATAAGTGGAGGCTACGCGCACCAACTGGACAAGATATGGTTAAGCAGGGTGACGGTAGTCGAGGTGGTCCTCCTTTACGAAAGTTGACGAGGGCTGAGCAGGCTAAGTTGTGAAGAGATGAATAGATGTATTGATATTTTAGAGTGATAGATTAGTCTGGACAATTTTAGAAGCAAGTCCAGGACTCAACAGGTTGAACACCAATTACAATATCTACCTAGCCTTGAGTTTGCAGATATAGTATACAGGTTTATGCAACTGGAGAATACCAAAGGCCATGTCACAGAATTTATGTAACAAGGAACATGGGAACATGCCCAGATAAAACAGACAAACTACAGCACGCACCCAGTGCATACAAAGTACATTTCACGCCTACGTTTACGAATGGCCCCTACGATGGTGTTTTGGTGTTGTATTATAAGGGATATGGACATATGCATGACATGGAGTATCCCATAGCTTGGTGGCCAGACTCGGAGTGAGCCAGCCACCAATTTGTGCTGTGCGTTCATAGACCACTCACCACTTGTGACCATCTTAACCAAGAAGGGCACAAGTGAAAGGACGACTGATGGTTCCGTGTTCGTACTGGTCAACCTGCAAATAAGGTTAGTCTGTGTTGCGTGGCATGATTGTGTGAGGTGACTTACAATATCGACGATAGCAGCGTAAGTTCCGGCAACAAGGAAGACTATGCCCATCACAAAGATGATGCCATTGACAATACTGAAGAAGATATTCTCCTTACTGTACCACTTTCCTTGCCTCAGTAACATGAACCACATCACAGCGGGCCAGTACAGAGTGAAGCCAGAGTTTAGCAAACTCGATGTAATGGCAATCAGGTCGCTGAAGAAGGGAACAGCCTCGGCAATGATGAAGCCAACCCAGGTGAAAGCACTGATGAGAAGCAGCCAAGAGATCCAACCCTTGGGGGTGTTGATGTACTTGGCGATGGAATTCTCATAGATGCGACCGTGGATGTAGCGCACAGCAACGGTCGTGTTGATCGAGCCGCTGATGAAAATAACTGGCAAGGCGACGCCAAAGGCAACCTTGGCAACAGTATTACCTGCAGACAGAAGGGCTGGGGACTTGACATCCACACCAACGAAGGAGTAGATTAGGGCGCCGGTGAGGGTATAGATGACAATTTCGAGACCGCCGAGTGTCCAGATAGACTTCATGTAGTCGGTGGGCGTGTGCATCTCATCCATAAAGCTGAACTGGGAGATAGAGAAGCTGTAGGCGAAGAAGATGTTGCAAAGCGCGATGAAAGCCTGAGCGAAAGTGACGTCGGGCTTGGGCCAAGCAGACCAATTGGCAGGCTCAGGCGCATCAGAGGCTCGAATACCAGTCGCGATGATGGTGATACCAATAGCGGCGATAATAGAGGCAAAGTCAATGTAGCCCAGAATAGCCACCTCAGCAAAACTGGGAGGCACAGCAAGGAGCAGCAGGAGGACAGCAGAGATGACACCCCAGACAAGACTGCAGATGTTGCTTTCAGTGAGAGTTGAAAAGGCAATGGTCCCCGTCAAGCAATGCGAGGCAGTGAGAAGCAGCAGCTGAAAGGTGACCATGGCACCGAAAGCCTCTGCTCCCCAACGACCAAACATCAGTCCTCCTGCGGCGGGATAGTGCTCTACATGCGGGTACTTGACCTTGACCTGGCCGACAATGTAGGACGTGTAGATGGCGATGAGCCCGATGCCGACAGAGCATATAACACCAGGGACCATGCCCAGCGTGGCAAAGGCACCGGGAATGGACAACGAACCGAGGGCGACGGCCTGAACGATGAGGACGATGGTGAGGCGCTTCCAGCCAAGACGGCTGAACTTTGCCTTTCCGTCGAGGATCTTGCGCTTCTCGAATTCGGTGACTTCGCCAATCATCTTCTCGCTGGTATCGTCATCCTGAATGGGACCGGTGAGGATGTTGTTGTCCTGAGGACCCTCGGGCTTGTCGTTGGCCTTGGTCTTGGTGGCGGCTTTGGCCGCAGGAGTAGTGGTGGGGATCATTGTTTTGTTGGTTTGTAAATTAGTCTCCCATTGTCACACAGACAGTAAATTCTTGAACAGAACTCTTGAGAGGTTCAGATACGCTGGGAGGAGAGAAGGGTTGAGGATGAAGGTTTTGCAAAAGTTTCGAGTGCCGTGGGACTATGGCGAGTTTTGTAAGGCCACGGTATATGACTGACTCCCCCTACACCGACGTCGGCCGTGGAGCTGAGATTGCCATCTCCATCTCAAGAGGCGAGAACACGAAAAAAAGTTTGTCAGTTCATGGGATGTCATACAAGGGTCGGGTCATTCCACGATGCACGATGGAGAAGAGTGGAACCTTTCTGTGGTGTTTCTAGAAAGATATTCCAGTAAATCTTCTTTTAACCGGCTCTGATTGGTCCATATTAGGGGGCCTCAACTGATAAAAACAGCCCATCTTTCAGACTTTTTCATGATGATTTTCTTGTCATTGTCAAGTACTTTTACTCACATTACTCATACAAACATGACAATTGCAGAAGCATTGACTTGGCAATTTTCGTAATTCTTAGTCAAAACAAAGACTCATTTTGCTGGGGAAGCCTGCAAAGGTCCCTGAGAAGGAAAAAAGCTCATCGTCTTTTGTGGATTCTGTTACTCAAAAGTCTCCCCATTTTACCTAATATCTCTGGATCCAAGCGGTGGCACCGACCGTCGAGACCAAGATGGGATGTCGCCCCTTGAATTTGATACTACGTACATGAAAGCGCGGAGCGGATCCGAGAGAAAAGAGGCGAGGAGATTGAGGTTGAAAAAGTCTAAACTTTATATGGAATCTGGAGTACATCGTGACTTGCAGTTGTGGTGTTGATATATGGTGTGTTTACATAACGCTTATAGACAGCACTACTGGCAAGCTTTGAAGGTTGTCCGTTTAAAAGTTTACTCTTGTTTTATTTCTCTTGTTATTAAATGTTTGGCTTTTCGATCATGCATAACCACAATCACACATCGCATGCTTCATTTCCCCAAGTTTTCTCCAGAGATCGGCCAACTCGATCATATTCCCCTCCCCCACGTTGAGCTCCTTTGCTTGCATGACCCGCCATTGTAACAGTTCAACTTAATGAGGCAGTTGTTGAGTCTAGACTTTCGTTTATTACGTATTGAAGTTTATGTATGTGATGTAGAAGTCTCCATGCCATTACCAGGGCGCCACGTGGGAAGAGGAACGAATATTTACTATTAAAAACACCCAATGAGATGGTATCTATTATGAAACTTGAATAATAAGAAAAGGATTTAAGATTATGGAAGCACAAACTGAGGCAATCTTATAAGACAAAGGACAATTATGACAAAGACTCAACTTCTACCCCAAACACTCCTTCACCCTACCCATTCACAATTTTATGTACTCCATACTGACCTTTTCATCTTCAGTGACCATGATTTTGAATAAAGTAAACTGTAGGAGCCACCACCTAGATGCTTCTACCTTCGTCCCTAGCATGGTATCCATTACCATTAGTGAATCTGCGCTCCTGGCTAACCACCGCCTTGGGAAGTCCAAAGCCTACACCAAGGAACACAAAGATAGCCCACTTCCACCTGAAAGGGTTAACGACAACACAAAAGAAAAACCACCAGACGAGTTCCAAGTAAGTAAAAAAGTCAAAGGCGCCGGTTGGGCTGCCGAGTTTCAGGGTCTTGGTCATGTCGATCCAGCGCTGCATCCAGAACGGGCTGGGTCGAGAGAATGGATCCATGAGGAACATGAGAAGGATTCGAGTGTAAATTCCGATATGCCAGTTGCCAACGGTTCCGATGGCGTTCACGTATGTACAGTTAATGGCCGAGATCGAAGGATGAGAGGGCGGGAAGGTTTGCAGATACCAATTGGGCGGCGGATAAGGTTCTTCGAAGCAATCCTCGGGTAGGAACGAAAGAGAAGGCCTCTTGAAGCCAGTAGCCATCACGACCATGTCCGCATCGATGACCTCTTCATGGCCGGGGCCGCCCTGTGGCACACCCCTCGCTCGACGATTGACTCGAACTCCGCGATCGACAAACTCATCGATGTCACAACGAACCCATTCCGCTTTGCCCTCACGCAGCTTATCCATGATGTCAGAGTTAACCATAGGCGTATCCATAAACAAACCATGGGTCTTATCAGGTGAAATATTCTCAAGATCTCGATAGAAGAGCTTGCGGAGGAAGAACTCGGGGATAAACGATAAGACTGTCTCGCGGCCGAAGATGTTGAAACTGAGGAGAGTATCGACGATAATGTTACGGGGAATAATCCACTTCTCGGAACGGGATAGAATGGTTGCTTTGGCAGCCTCTTCTGTGGAGGCAAACTCGAGGGCTTCAACTGCTGAGGCGCCTCCGCCGATGATGACCATATTTTTACCCTTGACGTCTTTTCTACAGGATGTCAGCGAATTCTAATGAATACAGAGCGTGTAACCTACCCAGTTAGTTCGCTAGAATGGTAAATAGGGCCTTTGTAGTTGTCCATGCCAGGGATCTTGGGCATCTTCGGTGCGCCGCAAGTGCCTACAGCAGCAATGACACCACCAAAGCGTCCGAGAGAAGGGTCATTAACAATCCATCTTCCCTGATCGTCTTGATACACTCGATCGATCTTGGTATTAAAGCGAGTCCTCTCTTTGAGCCCATATCGTTCCCAGAGTTGTTGGACCTGGCTGATGATCTGCTGACGGTCTGGATACCCACGACTCCATTGAACCGAAGGATGGAATCGATACATCAACGAATGGATCTGAAGCCCAGATGTGTCATTGACCCTCTGAGATATAATTAGCCTTTGGCAAAACAAACATTGCATGGGTAGGTGGCTTACACTCCAAATACCGCCGACGTTATCCTTGGAGCCAGCTTCAAAAATAACAACCTCGAAGCCATGGCCGATACAATGAGCAGCAGAGGTGACGCCCGTGATTCCAGCGCCAATGACCGCAATCTTAGGGCGATTGCGTCCAAGCCTTGCGTTTTCGCTGGGTGGCTTTGGCGAGAGGAGCATGTCCGTGAGCCATTGGAAGATGTGGAAGACGAAGAGCAAGGGGTGCAAGATGGGATTGATGCCCGGATTCGAGGCCATGATTGCGGCAGCAGCAGCAAACAGTTTGATGAGATGAAGAGTGAGTGTACAATTGTAGGCTGAGTTTGTTTAAATCATGTGTTTGGTGGATGTGAGGTCTTTCATGTGAACAAACTCAATTGCCGTGACGTCAATTCACATGCTAAAATAAAGGCGACTATGACGGGTTAATGATCTAAAGACGTGATAGAGATGAACTCACGGACGGGGACACAGACATGGCTGAAACAAGAACAAATCACTTCATTCCAACACCCATCCCTTTGTTTTGTTTACTTCAAGCCCAATTGCCTTTATATTTTTCTTCATATACTTGCGACCTAGCCCTGTCAACCCAAATCATCCTCCACAAAATATCACACACTTCAACAACGCACATACAACATTTCCAAACAATCTGATTGATCAATTGCATAGCTGATAACATGGAGCACCCTGGTACTGTCAACTTCAACATGAAACTTCAATGCAAGCATACTGATAAACGATATAGTCAAAGAAATCGCCGGCGTTATAAGGTCGCTCACGCAAGGCTCACCAGATGTTCAAGAGTCTGCCCTAAGAGAATACTTCCTCCCCAATGCCTCATTCTCACACCCATACTGTCGTGTTCCATCCATATCCAAAGGACAGATCCCGTTGGCAGGAGGTCTCGAGTCTATCCAATTGATCCTGGGTATCTATCGGTGGTATCGTACTCTAAGTCCACACATCGACATCAAGGTCGATTCGGCAGGTAAGCAGCCAATATTTCCACAGCCGGTCCTTATCTAACTTGTCCAGCATTTGATCAGAAGAGCGGTCTTCTCTACGTCTCCCTCCGCCAAACATTCGCAGTCTGGTTCATCCCTCTCTACAAAGCACCCGTGAAGCTCGTCTCAGTTCTACAGCTCACACAACTATCGCCCGAATCATCGTCAGAGGATGAAGCACCCCAGAACAGTAAGCCTCGTCGACGGAACCCCAGATACTACATTGCGAGCCAAGAGGATCTGTACCCTGTCAGCGACTGCATCCAGTTCCTGTGCCCTGGCCTCGGTCCGTTTTTGTGGTCGGTTTGGCAGCTTTACAGCACCTGGCTGTGCGTTGTAGGATCCTTGTTGTTCTTGCCTGTGTACTTTCTTCTTAATGGGACTCCGTCCAAGCCAAAGAAGAAGATGCCCAAGTTTTAGCTTGGAATGTTGACTGGTATATGAGGGGTAAGGTTGGAACATGAGGATATGATGGAATATGCCTTACGACACAACTAATGACGGCGTCTTGAGGTATTAGGATATTGGGGAAAACATGGGCGTTATGGTATTGGCTTACATTCGTAGAAGCCAGGGGGGCTTGAAGCTCTACTGACTCTGGATATATTTGTTAGATAAAATATTCTACGCGGTATTTCTTGAACGGCTACACGAAGGAAGTGAATTGATCTAGTCATGTTATATCAGTAAACGTCATCAATGCAGCCAAGCTGTCACAAATGACTTTCACCATACACTTTATGGAGCTATATATTTCAGCACACTCTATACCATCTTGAGCTATTAGTATTTTCTACAAGATACCACTGTAGTTCTAAATGTGATGTGCCTATTGCATCTCAACCACATAGAGCACCAATATGTTTGTCACATTTTACAATTGCGAGCTGTAACTCCCGCATCTCACATGCATTTCACGTCAATTGAAAAGAAACTCACGAAACCCAACCGGCGAGCTGAAATCAGTTTCCTGGTGAACAGGCCTCAGACACCCCGAGGCTCAGATGTTGGTTTCTCGAGAAAGGAAGAGATATTGCCATGGCAATAGCGAACCATCAGCCACCACTTCGAATCAAAGCACGTCCCATTAAACACAGAGGAGACTTTTCTTTAGCGAGTTATAATATCAGAAATGTTCTTGTTCATGTGTCTCTTGTTTAATCTCCGTGCATTCCAATAACATGGGACCCTGCACGCCACAAGGGCACTGTCTGTTCCTCAACAAACCAAGCGCTATACATAACTGAGCACTTATTTTTATACTCTTTAGTGTTATGCTCAGTCAAGAACTATCAGTCTCAATCTTCACTGTGACATCCTCTGTGGTCGCACCTCATAATACGAGGCAGGGGAATTGGGGTTGGAACTATCGGGAAGTGCTGTTCAAGAATCAGAGTGTCTATGGCATGCGACTCACCTCAGAACACCTCGCGATACATATTAGAGAATCAATCTAAATTAATTCAACTTCAAGTACTATTCCATAAATCACTACGCCCATCGCTCCACAAACTCATCCTTCTTAGCACTCTTCGCCAACGCCTTCTTGGCCACAACATCCTCCAACTTCTCCTTGACCTTATCCACCTCTTGTCTCAGCACAACTATCGACCCTTCAAACTCCGGATCAACAAGCTTAATTTCCCCATACGGACTTTCAGCCAGCACACTGTCACGTAGTAGTTGAATCGCCAAACGAGCGTCGTCTAGACGGGATGTAACGCTCATCTCAAAGCCAGCCTGTGCATTACGCACCACATCTGTTGTCTTGCCCGACCTCTCGGTGAAAGCCTGGTTCAAGGCGGACACTTGATCCTGGATAGATGCTTCTTCTTCGTCTGGTAGGGAGAGGGCTAGGTCGCGCAGGAGAGCTTCTATAGCAGGCTCGTCGAGAATGCCGGATGAGCGACGTCTGTTGTTGTTTCCGCGACGAGCGCCATCCGTGTTGGCACGCATGCGGATGGGCGAGGGATTGCGGATAGGGGATGCAGGCATCGCGGCTCTAAGAGACTTCTTCTTCTCTGGTGATAGCGAGGCAGAGACTTCGGCTTTTGCTGTGCCGATGATGGAAGATGCTGCGACATTGTGAGACTTGAGAGTTTCCACACGATCTGTGAGGAGGGTTATTCTTTCTACGAGATAGTCGAGGCACTCGTTGACCTGAGGGAGTTAGCATACAGCAAAATGAGTCGAGGATACAAGACACACGTAAGAAACTGCCACGGCTGAGCGGTGCAAGCTTTGCCCGCTTTGAGCGTCTGTTGACTTCAAAGCGGGCTCCAAATGCTGCTGCTCAGTGGCCATCTGCGAAACAGGCAGGATCTCCGAGTAAAGCG
This sequence comes from Fusarium verrucosum, assembly GCA_013623715.1. Lineage (NCBI taxonomy): Eukaryota > Fungi > Ascomycota > Sordariomycetes > Hypocreales > Nectriaceae > Fusarium > Fusarium verrucosum. The sequence goes on from JABFFJ010000017.1 coordinate 75,440, forward strand.
ACTCGAGCTCTTCCTCGAGGGCCTTCACCTCGTCTTGGGTGGCAGACTTGACATCCCCCGAGCGCTCTGCTGCAAGAATAGCCTCGAGATATATTCTGTCCAGCCTCGTGCGAAGAGTCTCAACAGTTGTCTTGATCAGTCTACGGAAGTAAGCACTGAATAGATATAGCAAGAGAGTGAAGACCTACCTCATGCAAGTTTCTCGCAACTTCTCAATGGTCTTTTCCTCCTCTGGATCTCGCTGTTCAAGCTCCCATCCAAGCTTCTGAAGACTAGATAGCAGCTTGTCGTCAGACTGAAAGACAGTATCGACAGTCTTTTTGAGGTTGGACTGTGAGTCTTTGGCAATCTGCTCCAGATCTGCAACACGATACTCGAGACTCTGTGCCTCACCATCGACCTAAAGTCACCACGTTAGATACTGCATCTCTTTGACAGTAGTCTGTGTTACCTCAAAGACCAGCTTCTTCAAATCATGCTTTGTCTTGTTCAGACGCGCCTCCTCAAGATCCCTCCGCTGGCTCTCGGCCTCATGACGTTTCTTGACCAACCGCGCAAGGGCATCACGCTGCTGCTTCAACGTCTCGGTCTGCTTTGAGATGGTAGCCGTAGACCTATTCAGCTCCTCGATTGCAGTACGAATATCACCCTCATTCACCGCCTGCACCTCACCCAGATCATGCAGATCGGCCAACCGATCGACCTGTCCGCTCTTGTCAAGCGCAGTATACCTAAGATAGACCTTGTCAGCCGAAACAACAGACAGACAGAAACAACGCAGGGTAACGACTCACAGTGCCAACTCATCACCCGTGAGGAGATGATCTGTCGCGAGATGCAGGTTCGCCCACTCGACAAAGGCCGTGTCGGCTAGGGCGTTGTGCACGTCTTCTTTGGCCGCGGGGACGCCGTACGCGCGGACAGCCTTGAGCAGCAGGGCCTCTGCGCGATCCCTGGGGCTGAGATCCATTTTGGACCTGTCAAATAGCGAAGTGGCGTTTTTCAAGTAACCTTGGGGTGGTGGTACAACTACCTAACTAACGCTCGTTACCAGGTCTTGATGTCTGCTGTTGTTGTCGATGGGTACGGATGGACCCGAGAGAAGCTGAAGCTAGCTGTTGTGGAAAAAAAGATCCGGTGTTGCTGAGTGACGATGAATATGTATGTACATACAGGTAGGTATGTAGAGATTGATGGTGTTGTAAAAGAAGGACTTAATCAATCAGACGGTGTATGTGCACTGATGAGGCTCAAATGTGAATCCGTGCACCCAAACAAATAGATCCCAATTGAGACGACGAGTCCTCAGATCTAGTGTTCAACTATGCTCGAGTGCAGTGCAGTGCAGTATAGTACCGTGTCGTCGTATCGTGTCAATACTGATGATATGCTCTCATACAAACAAAACAAGATGCCCTGACTAAAGAGACTGGACGTTGATCGGCCCAAGATCCGAGGCATTGGGCGGTCAAACACCCCTGCGCGGTACTTTTTTCCAGTGGAAGCACAGTGAAGGTCAGTGGATGCGGGGCATGAGTAGATATGTCCCACAGCATGGCAACATCTACAACGCATCTTTTACTTGGAGTTGATGATTGGTGAGGACGAGAGATTTGGGGTCGTAACGGCTATGCATGCAGTCAGCTAGCTACTTGATGCAGGGGATCTATATCTGGTCGACATTAGACCAGTGCTCAAGAGATTGACGGCTGTCATCAACATCTTGGAAGAGCCTATCAATAGAATATGCAGTCTACTATATCGCAAACAAACAACTGACAGCCACCATACATAGGTATCCCTCATCTGTATATCTGATACGTCCTCTCCTCATCCGTTTGAACATCCTGTCCCACGTCCCCCAACACCGTCCCCCCTGTTGTGACCCAAGGGGCGTCACCATCAAACAAATCCTCCAACTTCATATCTTTTATCCTCTCTCTTCCAAGTACATATTCCAGTATATAAGCCCCCCCACGGGGAATTAAACCATGTCTCAACCTATTTCCGTCCTTGTCAAACAATCCTCGTACCGGGAAGCCAAAGAAAACATGATACAAGATCGGGCTATACCTTCAAACGGGACATCTTGACAAGGTCTCGATACGGCATAACTACCTACTTCAAAAGCCCGTTCCCGTCTTCCCGTCAGCATTGAACAAACACACGCAAACAAAATGCTACCTATCTACATAGCTATGTATATGCAGCCAATGTCATAGACCCCAGATGTCCAAAGATGATGATGTTTGGTCAGTCCGATCTAGATCGTACATTTCCGGCTCCCTACATCATCTTTCCCAAAAAGAGCTGCACACATTAACAGATAGAGTGATATCCCTCTGTAAAAAAGACCTGTAGCTGTGAATATGGCGCCATTCCTTGCAGGATATCCTGCCAGTGCAAACCTCTGCCGCAAGCCATCTGCATCAGTCCTTGTCACTGCCAACGCTTTGCCCCCCATTCACCCTTTTCAACACCATTCTCTTGGCCCCCCGAACCCTCTTTAAGCATCCTCACCCTTCCGCGAGATGCGAAAGGGTGTATTCATGTGTAACGCCTCCCAAAATTGACGACCTTGTGCTTCACCCTCATCAAGCTGGCTGTGCTCATCACGTAGCTGTTGCAGTTGCAGTTGCACCATGACTACCTTTAGAAACAACGTTTCTGAAATCCTCCGCTGTCTCAGACACTCAAATGAAGCTCGCAATCCGCTCCCCTCGAGGCCATCATGGATCCCTTCCACCAGATCACTGTTTCAATCCACCCGAGACATGTCGCTATCAGATCTCTGGAGGAGGCGCTTCATCACCGTCGCCAGCAGTGTGCTAGAGTTTGGCTGGGTTGTCGTTATCTATCTCATGAGCGAGTTGATCATATGGGGTTTGAGCAGGGCCTTTGCTCCTGTGAACCTCGAATTCTTCTCCTCCATTTTTGGCATGATTCTGACCTTTTGCTTCATGGCTGCTGCCCACTTCTGCTTTGCTGGTGTCGATGGTGTGTATCGAAGTCACATCAAGTCCAAGGTACCATAACCATCATCTCCTCTGGCGACAATGACACTAACTTCCATCGTAGGTAGATTTCATCAATGTCCATCTGGGTCTTGGCTTTCCTATTCCTCTCGTGATGCTCAACGAGAGCGAAATTCTTGGAGGCCGCGACATCGCCCGCATCATCGGCAACTTTGGTCTGTTGTGTTCCATGATAACGAGCGGTCGAATTGTTTGCTGATCCTCGCTCCAGTGATAACTAATCTTGCTTCATGGGCCATGGTCTTTGTTCTGTCGCTCCTTGTCATGAGCTGTGTGGTGAAAATGACTGGGCAAGTCCCCGATGACTTATGCCTCCCCCAACCTCTGACGGAAAATCCTCCACGAATCGAAATCAGCTGGCTCTCCGACTCGACTCTGGATCAACCACCACAACCAATGTTTGGCCGTCGTAAGAAGACAACAAACCAAGAGGCACATGGGCGACATGAAGCACTCTCACCAACCCTCAGCCAAAGATCATCGATTGATTCCAAGGATCCGGTTGAGGTGTCTCAGGCATGGCATTTTTGGACCTTCAACTTTCCTCTCCTTGCCTCATTTCTCGCCATCTTTGTCATCGGAGCTCCCGTAGCTGCCGCCGCTGGTGATGACCGCATCCTTGATGGTTGTGTTCTTTGGTTCATATGGGCTCTGACATTGCGACTCCAGCGGGCACTAAAAACGTCCACAGTATGCAGCGACATGCCCAGGTTCAAAAGCACCATCGTCACGATTATGAATCCTGTCCTGTTCACGACCCTTCTCATGACGGCATACACCAGAGCCAAAGCTGGTGCATATGGCTTTGAGAGTTTGGCTAAGGTTCTGCACGACTTCAGCAGTGGCACGCCTCTCTATGTCCTTTGGACATCTGTGGCCACCGGGACCCCCCTTTCGGATGGACGTAGCCCGTGGTTTGGCGCCGGTGATGCTGCGCTTTCAATCCTGGAATGCGGTATCATGATCTGGGGTTTTAAATTATATGAATGCCAACGACAGCTCTTCAGTCTCGCTGGGTTTCTCACTGTCCTTCTCGCGATCGCCGCAGCAGCCGGCAACGTCTTTTTGTCAGTCCTCACGGGAAGTCTCATAGGTCTGGACGCATCCCAAGCATTGGCATTCGCTGCACGAAGCACAACTTTGGCACTTGCCAAACCGGCCATGACTGCACTAGATGGAAATCTCGGTGCAAATGCTGCCCTCGTGGTAAGCAACGGAATTCTTGGTCAACTTTGCTATCCATTCGTGCTAGACAGGCTGGGCGTCAAGCGAGAAAACAGTGTCAGTCGTCCCAGTGTCGACCTTGCCGATTCTAGACGGAAAGTGTCGCGCCTAAACCTCAGGCCCCTTCTCAGAACAGCTCAGCAAGATTTGGCGAGTGGAGATGACCCCTTCACAATCTCTGCAGGCATCACTGTTGGCATCAACGGCGCAGCCATGGGCGTTTCGTATCTGTATGAGACTAGAAGTCGCGCAGCTCCATACGCCGCTCTTGCTATGACAGTATCCGGTGTCATGACGGTGGTTTTCACAACCGTCGAGCCCTTCAAGGGTGTTGTGCTGGGTCTGGCCAACTGAAGATATGGTTATAGATTTTCAACAGGATAGACGTGGTAACGTTCGCAATGCCTGGTGTTTAGAGTTATATACATACCTGCTTCAGGAGACGGATAGACAGGTGAAAAAAAGAAAGCCTGGTGGAAGCCAGTTGTGGATAGATAGTGTAGACTTAGACCTGGCAGAATCATGTAGACAATCAAGATTTAATGATACCCAGTCTCACTGAAACATAGGAATCCGGTGCGTCGAAATCAACCCCATACAAATGTGTCACGGGTTCAAACGAGGTTATAACGTCAAAGGGCGGTCGACGAAGTAGTGCGCGAGGACGTCAGCGAAACGCTCTGCTTTGTCAATTTACATCATTGAATCAATTATATATACTTTTTCAGTTATTCCAGGCTGGAAACAAGTCAGTGAACAGCTCAAACCCCAGAGAATAGACTTACCGCTCAATCAAGTGAAGGCCGCTGGCTGTCTCCACAATTCCGCTCATCTGACCAGGTTGAAGGTCAAAGGAGGCATCTTCAAACTCCTTCTGCATGTCTCCCTTGCCAAAGTATCCAAGATCGCCTCGCTTACGGGCAGAAGAGCAGTCGGATTCGGTAGTAGCGAGCTCACCGAGTGTGATGCTTCCGGACTTGATCTTTTGCTCGTGGCCCTGGATGATCTGGAGGGCTTCCTCCTTGGAACGAGTGATCTCGGCCTGCAGCAAATATGTTAGCTATCCGTCAATGGGACTGTCCGGGATCGTGGTTGGGGATGCGCACCTCTCGCCAGCTGCTTGGTCGGCGACTGTCGCGGTGCTTGACTAGCAGATGAGCAGCGCGAATCTTGCCCTCAGGGACACCAGCGACGGCGCCAGGGCGAGAGCCAGCACTATGGTTGGTGGCCATGTAATGCTTGAGCATCTCGGTATCGGTGCCGGATGGAGGCTCCCATCGCGAAAGCTTCTCGGCGTTGTTGAAGTAGTAGGGGAGGTTCTTAGAGTTGGAGTGTCGGACCTCCCAGCCCGGAGGGAGACCAGTGTCAGCCTGAAGCATAGATGTTAGTTGATGGACTGAAGAGTTTGCGCCGATTGACGAAAGCCGAGGGAAGTAGGTAGGTAATGAGAGGTCTTTTGAGGATCTTACCATATTTACGTTGTTATTGACTTTGAAGTCGGTGTAAGTGAAAGCAAAAACAAGGCGGATTCAGCGTCGTCGTCGTGAGAGTATCAATGTTCGGAATGATCGGCTTGAGCGAAACAAAAGTTGCAGCTTGAGAGATGTGCGATGGGGAGCGATGGGATGGAAGAGCTACTTAGCTATGGATGGACCGATTGAGGAATGGTACATAAGCTGGAGCTGATGGAGCTGGGTCGGGGGTCCTCGATTCAACTGGAACAATGACGTGCCGCGCTGTACAACAGGGAGCAAGGCCCCGCGTACAGAACTGGTGTGGTTGCCATGCGGCGTTGCTGTGGCGGGCGGGGTTTGACGCGGGGAGTCCCTCAGTGGGTGGGTGGACGGCCCTCAGCTGTGATAGGCCTAGAGACTCGAGTGTTGCAGCAACTCACCTCTAACAAGCGCTTCAATACGCCCTTATTGTTCCCTAGCGAGGGATATAACTGTACATATCCAACTCGGCTCGTAAATCAAGCATGCTTACTGGCTTCAGATCATGGGGTCGGTGTTAGTGCATGCTTAACAAGGGATTGCTTGTCACCAGACTCTCGGGAGCTGAAGGCACTTTGCATTTCCGAGGCTCTATTGAGCCAATAACTAGTTGAGATATGATTTGGGGAGAGTTGGCAATTAGAACGGCACTTGTGGATGTGTAATTTGTCAATCTACCTACCGACCAAAGATACTTCGGCGGGTTTGGTCGGTAGACAGCTACCAACTCAGCCGTTATCCCTCACTTATTATACCTTCATCGCAGGGAAAATGCGGAGGTGCACTTCAATCAATGCGGAACAACATGCAGATCTGTCAGTTGTCATTGATCCTGCACCCAGTTCGGGCACTGAATGTAACCTGGCGCCTGGTTATGCCAACCACCCACGTAGGTAGGTAGGTAGTCGTAAATTGATCCAGGTTAGCTGACATACATATTTCCACCATAGTGCTGCAAGACATATATGCTGTACGATGGATGTTGAAAAGACCATTGCAGATAAAGAAAATATAAAAATATAAAAAAGATATCTTAGTACGTTGGAGAGTCAAAATCCTATGCAATCCGTGAAAAATCATGTTGGGTTGCGAATCAGTAATACTGCAACATTTATAAGCACTGCCCAGTTTGGCAGAAACCAGTCAGCGAACCATACCTAGAATCATGGCTCTCTGTCTTGTTCCGAGGAAGGATGGTTAGGGGAAATTCAGAGCCCCTGACGGTGGCACAGAACCGAAATTGTTATTAAAATAATAATCACCGGAAAATATTATACCAAGCGCATGAATCATCCACTCTGAGATGTGTTGCCCTCAGACTTGCATAAGGTAACGGTTGGTAAGCTACAACGAATGACGATGTGCGTTGAGACTGTGATTTGTTTGCTGCCTGAGAAAACAGTCATTTAAGATATCTTCAGTTTCATGATTCGCCCCGTGGTGATTGATGGTCAACATGATTCAGTCGAATATCTACCCAACCGAAAGTCTACAACAGAGCTTCTCGATCGCCAACACAGTCTCCCTCGTAGCCAATTACGAATTTCACATAGACCCCGTAATCCTACACGTGTACGTGTCTGAGGCCTTTTCGTGGTGATCGTGTCTCAAGTTCCGCATTCGTGCGATCGTGATGGTCTCGTGGACCTCACCTAGCCCTCCATGTGCCACTTATTGATCACTTGTCATGGCCTTACCCGGCAAACGCAGCTTGAAGTGGCCGAAAAGTATGTTCCTGCGTCTTCTCTAGTTCGCTGTTTGAGACACGCTTTTCGACGCATATCTTTTTTCATGCACATCACTCTAGTTGACTCCTCATTGTGAGGCATGTTGCATTGTGCCTGATTAACGCACCAGTGATGATGTGAACGTAATGGCTTGGCCAGCATTGAGTTTCGATCAAGCCTCTGTATCTGTATCTGAACTCTGAACAGAATAGATGGACCCAATCACAGCCCCTCTCAAAGCCCTCACCATGAGTACCTAGGTAAGTATCGAACATTCTGGTTGCCTCATGATTGATGACTCCAAGGCATCACCGCCTCAGATCAGATAGAGTTGAGCTGAGGTCGTGAGTCACCAAACAATCCTTGTCAGAAATGAATTGCCCCAGTCTTTTGCCTCGCCACTTGCGTGAAATAGAAAACAGTCAGCAATAACAAGGCGCTGCAGAGATGATGTCCTCGCGTTGGGAGACGGCCCACGTACGTGTGACTGCCCACACGAGGCCACTGAAGGATAGGTACTTAGATAACGCCTACTGTGCCTTGGTTTGTCCAAGTCATTAGGTTGCTGCTCAATTTTACACCATACAAAACTCGCCTACCGCCAACTTTGCTAGTGGCTTTGTTCTTGTTTCTTTTCCTCTGTAAATTTGTTCCCATCTATGTTCATGTGAACTTCCATCCAACAGGATCTGAACAACCATCGCAAACCACTGTTTGCCCGCCTATTTATCATTCACCAAACCCACCAGAACTCATTCACTCAGGCACCAAACCTAATACCTAACCACACCAAAGCAAAGTGCTGAGCATAGAAAAAAGTGGGACAAGCAACAAACAACTGGACACGAGCCCCTCCCACTCTATTCCCACTTCAGCTTCGGATATTTTCCTACCTTGTCGCCCTTTATCACAGTCCCCTTTCTTTCTTTCTTCCTCTTCCCCTTCATCAACATCACGACCTCGACTTTAGCGACAGCCGACATCTCGCATTCACAGTTGGAATATTAAATATTTCAACTTTCAATTTCAAGTTTGCTTCTTGCATCTACATTAAGCAATCAAACATTCTGTTCAATTCGAACCACTCATACAAGCACATCCACACACAACCCAACCCAACCCAACCCGACCGATCAAATGGCGACCCCCCAGTCTACCACCTCATATGAGGGCGCCGAAGGCGACAAGAAGCTCGAGCAGATTACCTTCCGATTCTGCTCCGAATGCTCCAATATGCTTTATCCCAAGGAGGATGAGGATGCTCACAAACTGCAGTTTACCTGCCGAACGTGCCAGTACACCGAGGACGCCAAGTCTACCTGCGTCTTCCGCAACGTCCTCAACACCTCGGCCGGTGAGACCGCCGGTGTCACCCAGGATGTTGGCTCCGATCCAACGGTTAGTCATCTTCCACCTGTTCTTTGTTACGGCTGTGGCGGTGTCATCTATTGCACCTCCTGCGGCCAGCCAGATTGCCAGATGGTCGTCTCCAACGACAAAGTCAGTCAGCCCATCACGGGCGTGTGCCAGTTCACCTTGCCATGGGACGATCCTTTTGCGGAATACGATGAAGAGATGATGGACGAGGACTCGGACGACACCAGTACCGAGTCTGATGACTTCCTCTCCGACGCGAGCGAAGAGTTCCTTGACGAGATTGCCATGAACTGCGAATCATGAGCGCGCCACCTCCACAACCTTGAACTTTATAACGACGATTACGACATGACGACACGACTGGCGCAAATATTCTTGGGCTGGCTGGCACATGCTCTGGGCTTCCGGTATCATTACTCGGCGGCGAGCAGTTGGCGGCCGACCGTACACATGACAGAGTATAGTTGGAAACAGCAGTTGGAGCACGGGTGTCTCGCGTATTCTTTGGAACCCGCTTGTCATCGCTTAAAGACTGCTGGCTGACTTTATTTCTTTTGCGCGCTGCAGCTCCCGCGATCTACAAAGACCTGCCCTAGTTGCCAGCACACCGAAGCTGTCTTCTTTCAGTCTCAGCAGCGAAGCGCCGAAACAGGCATGGTAAGCTGATCTCTGTCCTGTTTCAAAGTCTGTCTGCTAAGTTTGTTTCAGAAACTCTTCTACGTCTGTTGCGAATGTGGTCACATTTTCACTTGAGCGAGACCTTGTATCAATACACAGGCACCGAAACGTTGATGCCCAAGATGTGGAGGATCCTCGCATTATCATTTGTATTTGGCAAGGCGTTTAGAGATGGATGTGGCAAGGTTTTGTCACCGGCGCCAGGGGTTTAAGAAAGGAAATGGAAATTGTATTCTATATGATCCTGTATATGACTGCTTCAGGCAGCAAATATGATTAGGAGGAGGGCTAGATTCACAAGATGCAACATGCAGTCTTGCAACATCAAATCATTTACATGAATGTCTCACCAATTACCCAACCGTAGTGATCCCGTGAATGTCGAGTGAGAGCTGAAAGGTGTGTTTATTCTCGCATCAACGCCTCGCAAATGCCTTGATATAGTATTCGTAATTGTACAGTATTCCACTCGTACACGGCTGTATCCAGCCAACCCAATTCCCCTGGTCTATCCTGTGTCCTTTGTACATAACCACCCATCCTCTCACTTCTTTTACCACGCTGCTTTTCTTTATGCCTGCATGGGTGCCATTGACAGAATCTTGCTCCACTTCTTGCGCTTCAGCTCTGCGCCAACAGCACCGTTGATACGTGAGCCCACGGGGTCTCCAGACTTGTTCAGCAGCACACAAGCATTGTCGTCAAACTTGACGACGGAGCCGTCTCGGCGCTGTGTAGGATATCGGGTTCGGACGATGACGGCGTGGCGAATGTCACCTCGCTTGACCTTGTTGGCGGCAGACATACCGGCCATACCACCAGAGGAGCTACCACGCTGCTCCTGAACGACAACGACGACACGGTCACCTGTAGGGGTTAGTTGACTGTTGGAGAAGTTTGAGGAGATCGATTGAAGTCTAGGTTCGTATCGTAGAGGGGGATGTTGTACCGATTCGGGCATGTCGCTTTTGGCCGACGACCAAGACGCATTCGACAAGGGCAGCACCCGAGTTGTCGATGCAGTTGAGCATTGTCTGATTTTGTTATTGCATGCTTGATTAAAAGATGAATATGATTGACGTACCTTTAATTGAATCATCTTGACTGTGTTCCGCGTGCGGAGGTTCAATACTTGACTCTCACCACTATCTAACTGGGGATATCGTCAAGTCGCCCAACTGGTCGTTGAATTTTCGAACTAGTATCACGTGCTCACCGCCACAGCTGAAGCCACACTTGATCCTGAAATCTGGAGTACATACAGTCAAGAGGCAAGGTCTCTGCGTTTACCGTAACATTGATGGTACAATATCCTTGTATTTGATGATCAAGACTATTTACGGCCTGGTTATTCTTTCAATAAGATCTATATTTCACAGCAATTAATAACCCCTAGGCACGATCCTGAGAAAGAATAGTACGTATTGTTTGAGAGTGATTCTCAGTTAGCACAGCCCCACCCGTCGCCTGGCCAATGCCCCAAATCGGTCTCGATCTAGGGAAGCCCAGGAGGAACAAAGCAAGCCCCCCCTAACTAACCTCGAGAGCAAGCGAGCCTTGCCTCCGAGCTACGGCCATGTCATTCCACCTTAAACAACACTTCCCTCCTTCAAGCTCGATTCCTTGAGAGGCACCCGCTCCACGATCATTTACTCACTCAAGTCTCAGCCTCGTCTGTCTTTGTTCTATCCATTATCGCTCCTTATCTGCATACGCTACGCTACGGTACTAAAGAGACTCAATCCCCACTGCTTTGCTATGACGTTGCGGCACTGGATTAGCTGAAATTGAACAACAACGTTTGACTCCGGCTCTCGTCTCTTCACCTCTCACGACTCTTTTCAGAAGGGAGGCTTCGATTTTGTTTTGGCAAGGCTCTGAATCACAGAGCCAAGGGCCGGCATCTCCGCTCCTTTCTCGCTTGGACCTTTACAGCCAGTTTCGAGGGACACGTACACTCATTTACTTTTGGAACGACAGTTTTACACGGCAAGACTGTCTTAGAGAGACCTCGATATAGGCAAAATGCCTCCACCGCACAAAACGGCCACCAAGAAGCCGCGCATGACGTTGGCGCAGGTGTCAGCATATGATGACATTCTCACCGACGCCCTGGTCGATCATGTGAGTGTTTTGCGGCAGAGCATCGCATCTGAGGCAATGCGACTCTAACACAAGCAGGTCTTTTACTGGACAACAGTTCCCAAGAACCGCACATCTTATCACCCTTCAAGAGGTGTAAGGGAGGAGGAGATCACAAAGATCCTGCAAGAGGAAGTGGTTTTGAAGAAGGATTTGGACGCTGCTGAGAAGCGATTGCTGCAAACAAATGGGCTCAAGAGATTTCATAATGCATTGAAAACCGATAAGGAGAAGGAGGATTTCCGACGACATCTTAGACGATATGTGCAAATCTACCTCCCCGATTGTCCATGGGAGGTCAGCTCAACAAACCGATACACGATTGTCACCCACGAGGCCGCCGTAACAGCAAGACGACCAATTCGCCGCAACGAGGCCATTAAATACCTGTCGGGTGTCCAGGTCATTATCACACCAGAGGAGGAAAAGACCATCTCATCCCAGAAGAAGGATTTCAGCATTGTTGTCAGCTCACGAAGCAAGTGCACCAGTCTGTTTATGGGACCTGCACGATTTGCGAATCACGATTGCGATGCGAACGCCAAACTTATGAGGACGAGCCATGCGGGAATCGAGATTATTGCAGCAAGACCGATTGAAGCAGGAGAGGAGATCACGGTCACCTACGGAGACAGCTATTTCGGCGAGAACAACTGCGAGTGTCTGTGCAAGACATGCGAGGATCTATTGAGAAATGCTTGGGAGCCGGAGGAGGGAACAGCACCGGTGAAAACCAGTGTTGAGCAGGAAAAGCCAGATGGTTACTCACTACGACGACGGCGTAGAGATGATAGTATCTCTGGCTCTTCACGGACACCATCAGTCACCCCCGATATGCGACCACGGATTGCGAAAGCAAATTCGAGAGGATCAAGGCTGGCCCGTGATTCATCATCTGTCAGGTCCCCGCCCGCCGAGCAAACCAATAATCGTAAGCGACAGCATGACACTCTCGCGACGCCACCCAAGACACCAGCGAAACGGCAAAAAGTCTCGGCTGGGCCGACTTCAGCTCTCGTGGATGATTCATCATCACGCAGCACATCTGTCACTGCAAGTGAATCGTCAAGTGGTGTTGTCGAGACCGATGTCACTTCGCCCGAGAAGGAGACTCCAGAGCCTCTGGGGCATACACCGTTGAAAGACACAGTGAAACAACAGAGCAGGGTGGCACCAGTCTCGCCCCAAAGCGCTGCAGATTCACGGTCACCACAAAAAGCAGAAACGGCACGACAGAGGAACGGTCGAAACGGCCTGGAGAGTATGTCTATCCAGGCCATACTCAACGCTCCACTGGAGTCCGAAGGCGAAAGTGAACACGAGCCCGAGAAGATGAAGAAAGCAACAGCGGCACCTCCGCCAGCACAACCAATTGCAACCAGTATCGAGACTGTCGAGGAGGGTCAAGCCGCTGATGAAGAGGATCAGCCCAAGCGAAAGAAATACCAACGTCGTGTCTTCAAGCAAGACACACCTCCATCTCGAGTGCGAATTCCTGGAGATTACCTCCTTACACCACTACTTTTATCACAACCTGAGATGGCCTGGATTCAGTGCACCATCTGTGACGGTTATTTTGTACAACAGAACGCATACTTTACAAGAGCTTCATGTCCTCGATGCGAACGGCACTCAAAGCTTTACGGGTACATCTGGCCCAAGACGGACAAGGCTGGACCTCATGACAAGGAAGAGAGAATTCTAGATCATCGCACAATTCATCGATTCTTGGATCCCGATGATGAGCGGAAAGTGAGAGGTCGAAAAAGTTTTGGAGCTCTCAAGACAGACACAGAAGAGGCAGAAGAGGTTGAGCGAGGCCGAAAGCGACATAGCACGACAGGCGTGGTCTCTTCAACAGAGCAAGATTCGACCCATCGAAGAAGTGGAAGGCTGCGAAGGGTGAGCAGCAGGTTTATTGACGCATAATGAAGATGGGGATTGCTGGAGAGGAGTTGGGCCAACGCGATGTAGACTATTTTTGGGATAGCGGATTTATAATTGTATTTATTCAGCAGCATGCATGCATGTCCTTACCAAGACTCCAAGACTAATTCTTAGTGACGTTATCCAAACTTTCAGAGCTTTCTGGTCCGCTATCCGCATAACGTTATGCATCTCATCCACTTACAGAGTTTCCCCAGAGATGTTCCAAAGTTTCAACAGCGAGACTAATCCCGATACGTTGAGACTCATTCCATTCGGGCTCAGAGGTGGAATCTTTGATCGAGCCGTGATTCCAAAGCATAACATCATTGACCCATAGAATTTCGATATATAAATTGCTGTTCCCTGTCGTGACATGACTTATAGATTATCCAGTATATCATCTTGATCCCATAACAAGTCCCTGATATCACCATGGCCGCCTATCTCACCAAGCGAATCTGCCATCCTCACCACGGCATCCCCGTATCGAGGCCTGAAACTCCGGCTCCAGCTCCAGACAAAAACGGAACAAGTGATAAGCTTCTCTACAACAAAGCTGCCGAGGGCGTCCCCTTCTTCTCGCCCGAGCAAGATCCTCCCGCTGGCCTGGCCATCAAGCCCAGCAACGGCAGACCTGTTCCCAGACTGTTCACACCTGTCAAGATTCGAAATGTCACCCTCCAGAATAGAATTTGGGTCAGCCCCATGTGTCAGTACTCGAGCCATGAGGGTTTCATGACGCCTTGGCATCTGGCTCACTATGGTGCCATGGCCCAGCGCGGTGTAAGTGGCGTAATTGTTGACGTTGGAGATGAAACTAATGAATTATTAAGCCCGGACTTATGATGGTGGAGGCTACCGCGGTGCAGGCCAATGGTCGTATCACACCTGAGTAAGTCTAAACCCAAAAACGTTGTTGTTGTGAATAGAAGTTAATGGGCCAAGGGATGCTGGAATCTGGCTCGACGGTCATGTCGACACTCTTCGCAAGATTGTCGACTTTTCACACAGCCAGAATTCTAAGATCGGTATCCAGCTCGCCCATGCAGGTCGCAAAGCTAGCACTGTTGCTCCTTGGCTCAGCGCCAGTGCAACCGCCGTTGAAGCTGCTGGTGGCTGGCCTGACGATGTCGTAGGACCCAGCGACGAGCCCTTCAACGACAAGATGCCTACACCACGCAGCATAACCATCCAGGAAATCAACCAGCTAAAGAGTGACTTTGTCAAGGCTGCCAACCGCGCTGTAATTGCTGGTTTCGACGTTATCGAGCTGCACTTTGCCCACGGCTATCTCGTCTCTTCGTTCCTGACACCCGCTGTTAACAAGCGAACGGATCAATACGGCGGTAGCTTTGACAACCGCGCTCGTCTTGCATTAGAGCTCGTTGAAGAAGTCCGCGCTGTTATCCCTGAAACAATGCCTTTGTTCGTGCGCATTAGTGCGACAGATTGGCTAGATACGAACCCCGACTACACCGGCGAGAGCTGGACAGTAGACGAATCCGCCAAACTGGCCTCCCTCTTCGCCTCCCGCGGCGTCGACGTGATCGACGTATCAAGCGGCGGGAACCACGCGCAGCAAAAAGTTCACGGCGGACCAGGCTACCAGGTCAAGTTCGCCAAGCACATTAAGAAGGCGGTCGGGTCCGCGATGCTGGTGAGCTCCGTGGGCAGCATAAAGACGGGCACGCTAGCTGAGGAGGTCATCTCTGGGGGAAAGGACGAGGATGATGTTCCGCTTGATCTTGTCGCGGCGGGGAGGATGTTCCAGAAAAATCCTGGGCTTGTGTGGGCGTGGGCGGAGGATTTGGATATTGAGATACAGATTGCGCATCAGATTGGATGGGGATTTGGAGGACGAGCATCGGGGAAGAAGGATTATGTTGATATGACCAACTTGTAGAGCATGAAAGGTATATCGAGAGACCTTGGAGAATAAGGATATATAATGAATAACATGTTAATGGATCACATGTAGCGAACAAATGACATAACCCTTGAAGCTCCTTATTAACACACCATGACTCTACATCCAACTACTTCTTTTCTACCCATTCCTCTGCTGACCCCCGCCCTTCCTCGACTTTCTTTTCAGTAATCATCGGTCTTTTCTCATCAACCTGCCAATTCACCGTAAGCACACATACTTGAATTCTCCCAAGACTCAACTTACCTGATACTGTACATCGGCTGGTACACTAAACGCCTTGGTGAGTGTGGCGTGCATATCATTCTTCCACTCCGACACGCGAGCCTCAAGGCCGATATACAAGGTGTAAGCGGGATGCATTGCGATAATACTGAGTAACTTATGACTTGAACTCGAGATGAAGAGAGCAATAAGCTTGGGAGTTGAGTTCACTTTAACTGCTTATCCCAGCCCAACAGGTCAGCGTCAGCAGATGCGCCATGTAAGCACTCTATCTATTATGGCTTGCTGAGTGAGCTGACAGGATGGCATATTGATTGTTCTCCTATGGAAATCACTTTGTTAATGAACTATCACTTTAAGCTTTAAGCTGTAGATATAAACTTGTCTAAATGACAAAGAGAACAGGAACCTTGCGAAATCTCTAGATAACAGTTTGCAGAATAAGTAAGTTACCATCCCATCCGTATGGAACCTATACCAGCTGGACTCATTTACTCACGAGAACTATGTCAAGCCATCATTCTCCAAAACTGGGACCTCAAAGGGTAGTTGTTGGCAGATCGGATGTTTCTTCTGGAAATTTTGATGAATCGGTCTTGAAGTTCTCTCCTGGACTATTTAGGGTTGTAGTAGCAATATATCCCAGCCCTTGCCCTGGGCCGTACCCAACTTGCAATAGCTTCATCTTGAATTCCTGAGGGTACCCAGTTTAAATCAACTTCATTGCTGGATTATATGCCATTGACCAACCTGCATCTTTTTCTAAAAGTATTGTCTAGTAGTCTTGTTACTTTCTGTGCTTCTGTTTCTTTTCATGCTTGTTTGTGCCCCAAGTCCCATCTAGCAAGCCTGAGCATGAAGAAACGCCATCTACTGGCCTCACTGACTTTGACCACTAGCAAGACTCATCCTAATATTCTTCAACCTCATCATTAACCTCACCAGGCTTCCTGTGTTCCCATACAGCCTGGTATACTCCATTGTGTTACTCATGGAAGGGGAGAACAGGCTGCAGACAACTTACAGTAACCCATCCAGTGAGTTACATGTCCTCGACGCAAAATGCCATCACGGAGGAAGAACGACTTCATTTAGCTAGTGATTTAGGTAGAAATGAGGAAATATTGCCGACTCGTCCTGGCTCTTTGTCTGTATAGCTTACCTTGTTCCTACAATCCACACAGAAGATGTTTGCCCAGGGAAGAACAAGGAAATGTTGACATATCCTTTCTCAGCGAATTGTCTTGAAACAAATATCTTTCAAGGACTTCTCGAGTCAAAGAGCTTTTACCGTGTGTATCTTTAAATTAACGCGCTGATGGGACTCTGAAGGATAGCGAATTGGCCTTTTAACTCACCAAGAGAAACTTCAGGTTGCTATTCGTTTGTTTCGAGGGGACTGGTGTAATTGACCTGTTGAAAAGAACATTGAATCTGTCCGTCGTCTCTGTACATTGACTGTTTCTTGGCAAACATTTCATCTTGTCTTTCAGGCAGAACATGTTGTGACTTGCGGCTCTTGATATAGCTTGCTCTGAGAAGCTTTCTATAAGATATTCTCTTGGTTAATTCTCTCAAACATTTTCGGATCTATATACCAACTGCTACCTTTGTTGACCGCACACCTACATTCTACCGACAAATCGTTACCCATCATTGATCTCACATCATGGGTACCAACGCAGCTCAGGTGTTGGGCATCATCGCGGCCACAATAACTCTCATAAGGCTTTTCTGGGATTTCACACAGCACATCATTACGACCGTGGGGGGATCGAACGACCGACAACGTCTCCTGGATGAGATTCAGGCTTGTGAATCTGCCCTCAGCCAACTACAATATGAGCCCTTCGTCTTGGAAGGAGACCTAAGGAAGTGCCTTGATCGACTACAAACTGCCCTTCGGCTCGCAGCATCGGAGTTACAACCAAAGGAGGGTATTTGGGAAACAGTTGACAACTTGAAGTGGCCCTTCAGTAAAGCACGGGTCAAGGATATGATCAGAACGATTGAAAGTGAGAAATGCCTATTCAAGATAGCTCTACAGATCCGGTATCTAGAGCTCATTCAAGAGTCTTCCCAGCAGAAAGAAGAAAGGCCCATTCACCAGAGCAACGACAACGCTGCTCCTCACGACGACGCTGCTCCTCACGACGACGTAATACCCGTATTACTGACTGGAGAAGAGACATCTGGGGGGAGTTCTAAGGGCGCTTAAGTCCCTTAATTATCAGGAAAAGTGACGAGCTGCCAGTACGGTGCTTCAGTCGGCTCTTTTAGAGAATAAGGAGGCCTAGTCAGAGTACCTGAAATGGTAGGGAGATATGAAGATAGATGAGGGAATCCTAAGGAACTTGGTTTTGGTAAAGAGAGCCTGTATCGAGACTGATTTATCACAATCTCATGAATCTTAGACGGCGTTTTGAATTTGTGAAATTAATAAGTGACAGCATACCCATAAGAAAAGAAGAAAAGGCAATATATTAACATGAAGCAGCTACTAGAATGGACGAAGGCAGAGATTAGCCAGCAAAGAGTACTTTTTATACACTTAACTATAGAGGTTCTAGGTCAGCAAGTTAAGATTACTTGCCTCGTAAGAAACTGCATACCTGTTCTCACATATAATAATTATATCATATTCCTCCTTGGACGAGTCACGGCGTGGGTGTGGTGTTGTCAAGTTACTGACAAGTACTAGGTAATTCAGCTACCACGTTTTCACCTCTGCTCATTCAGTTTCTCATCTGTATCTTCCGTTATAGGTACTAAGTTTTCCTATCTATTGATAAATACCTACCTAGTTACCTACCTACCACTTGCACTACGGGAGCGGCACTTCAAGATCGAGTTATACGCAGCTGCCAGTGGCAGCATCTGGCAGGCGGTAATTCACAGCCACCCAAAAGATTCGTCCTTCGTTTGCCCTCGGCCTATTTAAATCCCGTCCTCCTATAATGCTCATCCGTAAAATCACACTGGACCTCAAACTACAGGCCCATATCTCGCTTCCTCTCAACACTCGTCGCATATCTTCTCCGTGTCTCAACCTTCTTCCTTGCCTTCAACCATGCGTGAACCCTGTATTCAGATAATCACTCGCCCGCCCGAGATGTCCCATCCCGAGCCCGATCCTGATCCTAAGCCGGATATCATCTGGCGAGGTCGAAACGGCAAAATTCACTGGCGTGACAACCCGCCTCTTCCTATCCTGCGATATCCCAACAGCAAGGTTGAATCCCAGTCCGTTGTAACTCAAGCTCAGCTTCGCGATAGTGAGTGTCTACAGGAAAGCGTGCAATTATTTCCCCGCTAACTCGTGAGTAGGGGTCCGACTCGTTGATCGAGCCTTTGGAACCGTGGAGCCCAACAGGACCAAGGTTGAGAAGCCCGACAAAACCCAAGCCGGAAAGCTCAGCAAGGTGGAAATCCAGAACCAAAAACTCGATATGGAACATCTCTACGCTCATCTCCGATTCACCATCATAGACTGGGATTTGGAAGGGCGAAGAGGAGTATGTCGTGTCAAAGGCCTCCCCTGCTACGGTAAAGACTTTGGTCTGGAAATCGAAAACCACCTACGTACGGAGGAGCACCTGGTGAGTAACCCAGTCTGAACCCTCGGACGTCATGCAGATTTCTCATCCTACCTTAGGTCCATGATATATCCCTGCTTGGGCTTAAACCGTCTCCAGAACAGGTCAAGAGAGTCCGTCGTGAGATCGCAAACGGTATCACGTATCTGGAGTCGCTGGAAGACGAGGTAAAGTCTTCTTGGGCCAGGGTTCGGGCTAGGGCCAACTCAGGCACTGGAGAGACAAAGAATTAGGATATTCGATCTTAGTAGTTAAGATGTGAGAATACAAGACTACGAAGGAGCCTATGTCTGTCCCCATTGTCAAATCTCGCAAAGTCAAGAAAATCCCATAAAGTGTTATAGTACAGATGTGCGCCCCTAAATAACCCATGAAACAAGAAAAAAGTTGCTGGACACGCGCCAATGATTTAGATACCGCCGGTTTAGTGCTTCTAACGCGTCTTTGATTAATCGACACGCGAGCCGCTGCTGTGACGGGCGCGTTTTCGGCCGCTGCTTGTGGCAGGGTGCATCTTGTCGTTTCGCTCTCGCTTGAGCTTGTCGTCCAAGACACGAGCTGAACATTGTTAGCATACATCTATCTTCTGTATCGCAAAGTCTGTGGGTCAACATACTGAGAACATCGTATCCGAACTGGGGATGCTCCAAGCACAGAGCCTTGAACTCCTCCTCGGCCTCGGCACGCAGGGTGTGTGAGCGCGTAGCCCAGAAGCTTGCGACGGGGGCGCGGATGGTGGTGTCGTCGGTGCTGGTGTAGGCATAGACGTAACGAGCGTATGCAATCTCGCCCTTAGCGGTAGAGTTGACGCAGTGAATCTTGGAGCTTGAGAGGCCTTTGAGACCAGAGACACCAAACTTCTCGGCGAGGGTGTAGATGCGGGCGTGCTTGAGGAGCTGGTCGCCGGTGTTGTCGACTGAGGGAATCGCGGGGTCGGACTCGAGGACGCGTTGGCCGGGAAGCTTCTTGGGGAAGTATTCGCCAGTGTAGAGGTACTCGAGGAAACTGCCGACAGTCTCGATGTCGTAGTCGGGGAGCTCGATCTGACGGGGCTGCGGCAAAGTTAGAGGAGGTTACCAGTGCGCAGAATGGCTGGCGCGAAGAGATTGAGATACTAACGCTTCCGTCCTCGACGAAACTGTCGCAAATGCCCTGAAAGTAGGGACTTTGTGCCAAAAGGCCCTGATGCGCTGTGAGGATGGATTGGTCGCCAGATCCGACAAGCAGAGTAACAATTGGGCTCATGAGATAGTTTGCGAAGGTAATTCTGGGCTCGACGATTTCAGAATCGGCAAAAGGAAGCTCGGTATCATGGGCATTCTCATTCTCCTCGCCCTCCTGGGTGGCCTCTGGCGCAGTCTCGTGCGTGTTCTGGGTCTCGGACATCTCGACATCGCCAGTAGGCTCAACCGACTCCTCCTCGTGCTGGTCAGTAGGCATGATTGCGAATGTTACTTGAACACAATTCTGTAAATGAGTGTTTCCTTGGGCTATTGTCAAAAACAAGCGGAATTGGCGCCGAAATGGATGATATTAAGAGGGTTGAAATAATGGAAGCTGAGCGCGTGTGAGTTTACCTCAGGAACATGAGATACATTAGATACTTTGGCTGTAAGAAAGCTGCGCTAATCTGTTTGCGGAAACGAGCTTTGACCGAGGTTGATGCCTCGTGCGCAAGGCACTACTGCATCATCACATCATAGTTACCTACCCTAGAGCTCTGCCAGGAACACCCGGGCGCCGCTATCGGTCCATGGGTGTGCCCCGCCCCCACTAACTCACTAAACTAACATCATTCGGCACCTAACTAAACCAATCGATAAAAAGTGAACTCCAAGCAAACACCACCATCCACCAACACCACAATATTCCATTGTTCTCTTTCTTTGTCCTCAAGCCACTCAATTATTGAAATTCGAGGAAAATTCTTATAAGAAAGGATGTGTGCAGCACAGGTAAGAAGAATTATTCCATTGTTGCCATCTCCATCATTTTACTTCACCGAGACTGAGACTCTACTATGGATTATACTAAACTTCTACGCCAGCTCGATATACGGCCAACTGCCGATGAGGCTCGAGCTGCCTTCAACCAAGAATGGACTCCCACAACTCAACCAACGCTTCTACCCGTCTGCGCCTCCGCCCCTGCCGATCTCTTGACTCCTTCTGCCATCTATCTCAAGCTGTCATCCGGGTAAAGACTGCAATGCTTCCACTGCCGAACCGAATCGTCCTCTGACTCATCCCTTCCAGCGCAACGGCCGAATACTCGTTTCTCCTTGAAAGTGCGACTGGTAGCACAGAGACTGTCGGACGGTATAGTTTCATTGGCGCCAGTAAGCTTCCTGGGACTCTTGTGCTGGATTATCTCTGAGTCTCTGTTATAGACCCTCGAAAAGTCTTGGCCACCGGCGACGGCTATGAGCATACCGGCGACCCTCTCAAGACCCTCGCGACCGAGCTTTCCAATGACCGCGTTCTCGACATCCCGTCGCTACGGCTTCCGAAGCTGTCCGGTGGTGCAGTTGGATACGTCTCATATGACTGTATCAAGTACTTTGAGCCCAAGACGGACCGACCACTCAAAGACAACCTACAGATTCCCGAGGCTTTGTTTATGCTATTCGACACCATTGTCGCCTTGGACCACTTCCGTTCCACATTGACTATTGTCACGCACATGAAGTTGCCAAAGAACCCCTCTGACGATCTCCAACCTGCCTACAACGAGGCCTGCGAGACCCTCCGAAAGACCCTCGACATCATCTACCAGCCCGAGACTCCTCTGCCGACCCAAACCCTTGGTCCACAGTCCGAATCAGAGCAACAATATTCGTCAAACGTCGGTCGCAAGGGTTACGAAACATTTGTCACGGAGCTCAAGAAGTACATTGTCAAGGGTGATATCATTCAGGCTGTGCCTTCACAACGGTTTCGTAGAAGCACTAAGCTTCACCCCTTTAACATCTACAGAACTCTCCGAACACTCAATCCATCACCTTATGTCTTCTTCTTGTCATGTGCCGACTTTCACATTGTCGGCGCCTCGCCAGAGTGTCTTATGAAGACTGACGGCTATGCACCATTGCCCTCGGACTCACGATTTGGCTACTCAGCAGCCGAGGCTCGATCAAGGCCCCGCATTGTCAACCACGCCATTGCCGGCACAATCCACCGTGGAAAGAACGCCGCCGAAGACGACAGGCTTGCGGCCGAGCTTTTGGCTTCAAAGAAGGATAGGGCTGAACATGTCATGCTGGTCGATCTCGCCCGAAACGACGTGAACCGAGTCTGTCACCCTACGACCGTCAAGGTTGACCGACTCATGAGAATCGATCGTTTCTCTCATGTTCAGCACATCACTTCGGAGGTTTCAGGAGTGTTGCGCCCTGAGTGCACACGCTGGGATGCTCTACGATCCATCTTCCCGGCAGGAACCGTCTCTGGAGCTCCCAAGATTCGAGCTATGGAGTTGATCTACGACCTGGAGCAGGAGAAGCGAGGAATATACGCCGGAGCAGCAGGATGGTTCGGCTACGATATCGTGCGCGTTGATGACAGCAGCAAACCCGAGAACAAGATCTTTGTAGACGAGGGACCTATGGACACATGCATTGCCATCCGCACCATGCTCGTCAAGGACGGCGTGGCATATATGCAGGCTGGCGGTGGTATTGTCTATGACAGTGATCCTACAGATGAGTGGATGGAGACGATGAACAAGCTGTCGGCCAACCTTCGATGTGTGGAGCTATCGGAAAGGTACTTTGGTGATGGAGTGAGCACCAAGACGGTCGAAGAGATCATTGCGATTGAGAGAAAGAAGGGAGAGGAGGAGATGAAGGCAACTGAAGGCAACTGAAAAGTATGTTTCTGCGTTGGGAACCTTTCTGATGTTGGAGAATAGATAAACTGATGTTCTTTCTATTGGTTCAATTTCTTATGGTCGGAAATTTTGTTCTTTGTTCTTTGTGACTTTGTCTGATCAGGTCTGCGTTCAGTTGAAACAAGTTGTTCGCACAACACAAGAGGCTTGCTTCTTTGTCTTGGAGTTGAGCAGCGCGTTCAAGGGTTACAAGACCATGAAAATCGTTGCTCAATACGAACTCGCTCATGGTCCTGACAGTTTCCGGGTTGAACAATGCCTACCTACATTCAGTGACTGTTTCAATCTCGACTATAAAACAGCATCATGGCAGCTCTTTTTTCCAGGTTTCCTCTCACCCCTCAGCTTTCACACACTCTCATCAGCCAGACAGCAAGTCTACATACAACATACAACACAACACAACACAACACAACACAACACGACACGACACGACACGACAGCCCCCCGACGAAAGAATTCCCCCCACCTTGACAGATCTCACTCAGACTCAGTTTTACGGAAACTCACCACCGGTAAGTACCCATATTCAACATGTCCCAACCCGGGATCCAGGTCGAGTCGTTCTGGCCAAACATCAAAAAGGCCATAGCCGACGGCACTATCAAGTCTGGCGAGGTGATCATCAACCCTCAATGTTTCATCTGTCTGGATCTTCTCCCCGTCATAACCAAGTGCGGCCCAGTCCCAGGGCGGGAACTCCAGCCCAAACTTGCTATGTCCTTGTGCTGTGGTCATATCATGTGCTTTACATGTTATGAGGCCCACAGGCCAACCGGTAAACCATGTCCTATGTGCCGAACGCCTCAGAAGTGTTCCACCTGCAACACCCCCAAAATGGGATTCCCTATTCCCCATAGTGGCGTGAGCTCGCTTGATTGGTTTCCTTTGACAGTAGCTGAGGGTGCAGAGGCTGATCGCGACTGTCATTTTTGCATGGCTGTTAGGGAGGTTACCAACAAGATTAACAAAGGTGAGTTGCCCGAAGGCGTCGAGTCAACAGAGCCTGACTTTGTGCATCTCTTCTACCAGACGGTGGAGAAGCTTTACAGGCCGAGGCATCGGATTGAGCCAAAGGATATCGCTGACGCCATTACTGCCATGGTCAATGAAAGGTACGAGTTTCTGATGACGAGACGTCTGCGGAGTATAAGAGAGGTTGCAAACCGTCTTAAAAAGGAGTATCGTTGGTTTCCAAACCTGCAGCCTTCCTTTCTTGGGTCATGCAGTAACTTCTGGTACTAAATCAGCGACTCCATGACATGACGGATGGACAGTCAGGCTGGACCTGACCTAGGAGGCGCCAAGTTGGAAGACGGCAGACAGACGCGTGTAAGTGCAGGGACGCTCAGGCCGAGACATGGGACGGGAAACGGCATATAGACTGGAGACTAGGTAGGTTTGTGTTGTTTTTGTGAAACGGAGTTTTTAGATTTTGGGGGGGATTCACGGATAGTTTATCCGTAGATGCACTATGTACTATGTAGATATGTAGTGGGGAATAAACAAAAGGTGTCTGTCTGCAGAGAGAGTGTGTGTGGGTGGGTGGTTTCAAGGGGTTCGAACGGATGTGCCGTCAGAGCCGTTTGAGTTGTTGTTGTGTCGGTCGATCTTTTTAGCTTGTCCACTCGTGACGACGGAATGAATGAATTGGAGATGATATCGTACGTCAGCTCAGGCATTTGCGAAAGTAGACTATTGTTTGAGGCTTTGATGTAAGTGCAGCCACAAATGAATGTTAGAGAATAAGATGCATAGATCCGGATGTCGGCTCTGATGGTGATCATGACTCGATAAAAGATACAAGACAATATAATGATACCTCGGTATGTATGTATGTAAGTAAGTAGTATTATCATTGTCTATGAAAAGTGGAATATAGCACCTCATCCATCATCTCACCGCGCCGTGCCGGTATCCGATCGCGCCCAATCGACCCCGGCAAGTCGGCACGTCGACATCCACCTTGCTCAAACGCCCAGTTTTTAGTCTGATGTGTTTACGAGCCGACATATGAGAGACAGAGAGAAAGAAATATAGAATAGGTAGAAATAGAATAGAAATAAAATAAAAACAAAAATAAAGAATAATTATTAATTATTATAACAGGTACATATGCACCAAGATCCACCATACATATTCATAATCCACCATACAGCTCTGAAATACACTGTAGATGGTCGGTACTTGTCCTAGTCGCTGTCTCGGAAGTACGGCTTCATCTATTGAAACTCTGCGTACTAAGGTATCCGTCGTAGATTTCCCCTAGACTAAGAATAGACCACTTCCTTCACTTCACTTCACTTACAATCCCCGTATCTCGCTCTTTTTCGGTTTCTACCCCTCTCCTCCTCTTCTCCTCTCGCTCCTCGCTAATATCTCTTCTGTCCGTGCTCTGTCCTGTCCTGTGTGTTCCCATCACAGGGGCTTGGCTCTCTTCCATTTAAGCCAAAGCCGGCCTAGAAGCCTCTGCCAAGATTTCCATTCCGTCTACTCCAAGGACCCTCCATCCACTCACCTCATCAATCAATTCATTCAACTACGACAGCAACAATTGATTGATTCATTCATTAATCAACCACTGAATGGTTCATAAATGCCTTCTGCTCTGCAGGCCGACATGGTCATGGATCCCGCCGTTGTCGGCCTCCCTGCCACCACAGCCATCACTGGCCTTCTCGACGTAGGCGCCGCTGCCATCGACATCCTCAGCGACTACAACATCTCACCACAGCACGACACCCTCGTCTTCAACATCCTCCTCCGCGAGGTCAAGGAGTGTCGCTCCTCCATCCTCGCCTTCCACAAGACCCTCAACCTCATCGAGAACGCCCAGATCCCTTTCCCTGCCCGCGCTGCTTGGATCTCCCTCGACACCCTCGTCGCGACCCTCACAGATACCATCCTCGCCTTCTCCCGCCTCTCCTCGCTATGCTGCGCAATCGATGAGGAGGCAACACGGTCAACTCCAGAAGATGCAGCCAAGCACTTTGAGAAGCGCGTCAAGGCCCTGTGCGCAAGGTTGCGCTGGCATAATCTATCCTATGCCATGATGATGACAATAGTGAACTGGTACGTAAATACGGCAGACAGACACACCACACACACACACACACGGACCGCTAGACGAACAGTTACATTACATTACTACTGTACATACATACATACATTGCAATGCTGACACGGACCACAAATAGCCCTGGAGAAAAGGACGCAAAGAACAGCCGCGACGAACTTGCGCATCGCGTCGCCAGACTTCTCACATTCAACGTTGGCCTCGCGGCTCGATTACGACACACCACCACCACCGCCACCACCTCATCCACTACAAGTTCTAGCCCCGGATCCTCGGCCGCCAAGACAACGGTCCCCGGTGCCCAGACCCCCGACAGCCCCGAGATCACCCCGGCCACTGTGGGGCACAGACCCGCCTCGACCTCGCCCTACTCCGGCACTCTCTCAAGACTCACTGCACCAAAGGCTCTGTCCAGGATCACTCTGCCCATTGAGCTTAGAGAGCTGCGTGATGATTTCGAGTACTACACTGAAATGATTCCCTCTCAGGTTGGGAGCTGTGAGTTTTCGACTGGTGGCGTATTGGTCGGCACGCCTTTTGATCTCGCATCAGCCCGATGAGACGATAACGAGACGGGATATTATTGAGTGTCCCCATTAACCATATATATCAAGTAACAAACGATCCCTAGTGGATCAATCAGTCAGTCATTTATCTACCAGAGTAGATGAATGATTGATACATACAAACTCGGTGTTTAGGTCGGAAATAGTGCGAGGCATTCTGAGCCAAGTCTGGCTGCATACTATACATACATACATACATATTATACTTTGACGGTTGGCGGGTTAGACGGGCATTTTCAAACGGTTGTTATGTGTAATGATGTTTCTGTTCGTTTACATGGAGTCGATTTAGCTAAGCATTTATTTAATTCAAGGTAGAGAAAGATATCCATCCAAATCAATTAATCATCCATTACTCTCACTCACTGTGCTATGGTGTTATGCTATGATATGCTATGCTATGCATGCCTAGATGTAAAGCTTGTTGCCGTGGTACTTGGTCTTGGCAGTGTAGCCCTGGGACTCGACAGATGCCTCCATGGTTCGCTCAGGGAAGCCCTTGAAAGACTTTGCGTACGTAGCAACCGAGTGGGCGATGAGCTGTGTTGTGTCATGTCAGTGCTACTGTTTCTGATTGAGACAAATGAATGAGTGTGTGTGTGACTTACCTTGGTGTTCACCTCCCACGCCGTGTAATTGACATTGGTCAGATCATCACCGATCTGGTGGTAGTTCTTATCGTACCAGACACCAGCTTCACCGCCAAACATCTCGACCTCCTCCTCCGTCTTGACACCTTCGGCACCGGTTGCAATGCCACCAGCAGGAATACCACCGCGGATGAAACCATCGTAGTCACTGCGTCCATCAAAGGGGATGAAGGTGTAGTTGAGGCCCTGCTCCTCATACCAGTCAACATAGAGATCACGCAACTGCTCAGAGCCCTTGGGGTTCTCGGCGTTGGTGGCGTTGTAGATCTGGTAGGCAAAGTTGGGACTGGCCATCATGTCGTAGTCCATAAAGAGACGAATCTTGCGGTTCTCGTCGTCGGTGAGGACAGAGACGTAGTGGTCGGATCCGAGAAGTCCTTCCTCCTCGGCTGCCCACCAGGCGAAGCGAACACAGTTGTTGACGCGGTACTTGGTCAGCTGGACGGCTACCTCGAGCACAGAGATACTGCCGGACCCATCGTCGTTGATACCAGGTCCTTCGGCGACACTATCGCTGTGGCCGCCGAGCATGACACAGTTCTCGGGGTCACCACCGCGAGTCTGGGCGATGATGTTTGTGGTGGAAATGGTCTTGACCTCGGCGTCGATATAGGCGATAGCATCGACCTTTTCGCCATCCTTGAGCTTCTTGGCAACAGCCTTGCCCTCCTCGCCGCCAAGCCCAAACGTGGCGACATGGTCGGGCGAAGGAGTCCCCAGAGTCCCGTGAACCTCATCCTTCTCGTAGTTGTACACGACGGCAGCGACGGCACCCGCCTTGCCGGCGTTGCCGGACTTGGTTCCAAAGGGACATGTGCCACGGAGGATGAGGGCGATGTTGCCCTTGACGGACTCGGGGTAGTCGGACTCGCTGCATCCTTCGTTGTCGACGAGAACAAGACTTGCGTGGACAGGCTCCTTGTTCTTGGTGGGAGGAGTCAGACCCATGGGAGATGCCTGCTTGGGCACAGAATTGCCAATGACGAGTCGCGATTCGAAAACGTTGCCCGAGACAGCGGGGAATTGCTGGTTAGAGACGGCGTAGTAGCCACCGAGCTTGGCCAGCTCAGCGTGGATGTACGACAGCGTACCAAGATGGCCTATAATGATTGATCAATCAGTCATTCCATTCATGATGACTCCGATCTCGGGTTTCTCACCTTCACTGCCAATGACACGCGTAGGATGTCCATACTCCTCCTCGCCATTCTTGGCAATCTCATACAGATCCTTGGCTCTGGCCTCGAGGTTCTCGGGCTTGATGCTCTTTTGCAATTCCTTGGTGTCGATCAAGGGCAGGTCATCGGCCCAGGGACTCCATGAGAGCTTGGGAACCTGGAGGTTGAGCGGGATCTGAAGAGCTGACACGCCCTGGAGAGCGGCCGTGGCGGCGACTAGACAAAGACCCTTTGTTGTTGTCATTTTTTGAGATGGATGTTGTGATGGATAACAAAAGGAGAGAGAGAGAAGAGAGGGAGATGGCGTTTCGTTTATGTCTACCTTGCCCGCCCCCGGTCCAGGTGATACAAGCGTGTGACGTCGGGACCTGAAGCTAAGCTACGGTGAGCTAGCTACAGGAGAGCTTGGTTGCCCTGCCAGGAACCCGGTCTGCTTATCTTTGCCTTGTTCTTCAGCTGGTGGTGGGTGGGTGGTCTGGGCGATAATGGGCAATATTTGCTTACCCTACACTTTTACTCAATTTCAGACTACGAAAGATACATACATCGAACAGAGTTCAGAAAAGAGCAGAAGGGTTCGATCATAAACTTGACATTCTTTATCATATGTACTATCCACAATTTCCATTAAAATTTACCCCAGACTTCAAATTGGCTGCCTCATGGGACTTCTTCGTACTGCCGTTGCTCGCTTGAGAAGTGTTATGCTTGGCTCTAAAAAATCACTGAATACCACACACTAAACCGTCTTTTTTCTACAGAGGTCCGGCGCCTTTGTCCTACAAGTTCGAGTTAGGTACCCAATTCCCTTCATCTTCGTGTGGTTTGTGCCTCTTTGATCAAGTTCCTGGAGTACATGAAAGCCGGCACATCATATCACGATGGTGTTTTATACAAGCCTCGGTTTAATATTCAGTATGTGTCAGTGATAGGTTCGGCACTATCAGCACCCAATTCGAATTGAGTCATGTCAGGCTAGATAAGGTTGATGATAGGATATATGGTGGGATTATAAGTGCCGATGGTGGGCGCTTTTAGACTGGGGAACAAGGAGTATGTTGGGTGCGCTGACAGACAAGAGCAGTTGGTAAATTGAGATCAGTGAGCAAGTTAAGAAAGAATAAATGTTCTACAATGGTAGGTAGGAAGGATTCTGCCGCCGACGATATCTTGGGGATTACTACTACAATTTATCATGTTCACTCCGAATGTAGATGCTCCACATTCATACACCCAGGAAGAGTTCAGTATTCTTCATAAATGGTTATATTGTAATTCACATCCCGAGCTAGATCATTGCATGAACTTTATGATATCCCGAATGATGCTCTCAGATTAACTCACTCACTTCGATACTAAGAAACTTTGGAAGTGATGTGCAATTGCGACATCCAGATCTGACTGTGTGTACAGCCTTCTTTGGTTATCGAACAGGTTAATAACAAACATACACTTCGAACAAGGGCCATATAAATATTCAGTGAACTATTCTTTATCTGAGCAGTACAAATATATTTACACTGCAGTGAACAACGGTTTGTGAGGATTGTTCGGCCGGACTGAAAGGATGATGTACAATCAAGGTCTTTGTTCATTATGGTCAAAAAGACAAGACCTCCATGCACTGAAGGTCAATATCATATTTGAATCAGAGAATATCAATATGAGGGTGCATTTAATTTCATCAACCCCCCTGAAATATCCATCTTCTTCTCATACATCGGAAACCTTCAGATCTACTCAAGCCATCTACCCAAGTCAAGAGTATTCACCATGCCGTCACGAAACAACATAATGTCTATTAGCAGCCTTCTAAACCCAGAACCCCAGCCAGACGAGCCCAAAGGGACTGGAACCTATTGGCCTCCCCTCAGAGAAGCTCTCGTTCAGAACCCACGCCTCTTCAACCAACTGCATTTCGAGTGCGGAATTTGCTTCGATGAGATGACTGTCTTTAGTCACGAGCACATCTACGATCCAGACATGAATTATATCTCCCACGGAGCTTGCATCTTACCTTGTGGTCACATATTCGGAAATAAATGCGTCCATGCCATGATTGATCAAGCAAATGAAGACCACACCCGGATCGCCTGCCCGGCCTGTCGTGTTGACTTCTCCCAGCACAGAGACTGCGATCACCTCCATTTAGGGATGCTTATGCCAACTAGCATCGAAGAAATCTTGAAATTCCCACCAACTCTCTCAGAGGGAGGTATTCTCTCAGAAAGGTGCGGTAACTGCCAGGTCATTCAGATAATCACGGGTATCGCACATCTCACCCCCATGTTCCTATTCCCCCTTGAACTGCCAGACAGAGATGTTTTGATTGTACGAGCGACTACAAATAACTGTTACTGGGGCATAAAACCTGAGCGGTTCGGACATGCGTGCGATGATCATGTGGAGGAGGTCCCAATGGGAGAACAGTTGCAGCAGGTCTGCGAAGAGGTCAAGAAACGTCTGAGTGAGAATGCCATGAAGAGCTGGAAATCTTTGGATCTCACGGGGTTTGAGCTGAGTATTCAACGGTACAGGGATAACCAGCCGAGACTCCCTATTTGACTCGGGAGGATGTTGTGTAAAGAATCGGAGCTAGGGAGTTTATTTTTCAGATACCCCAACATAATATACTTTGTCTACCTACTCAGTATGCTCAAAGTCGAGGACTAATCCGGGAAGAAGCTCAATAGACT
The DNA here is from genome assembly GCA_013623715.1 of Fusarium verrucosum. NCBI lineage: Eukaryota > Fungi > Ascomycota > Sordariomycetes > Hypocreales > Nectriaceae > Fusarium > Fusarium verrucosum. Next base: position 106,847 of record JABFFJ010000017.1, read on the forward strand.
CGGGACTATCCTTTGTGCCCAGAAGTGTCAACTTGATCTCTGCCTTGCTGTTACCGCCCTGAAGGGTCGATAGAACGACCTGATTGCTTCCTGCGTTAGGCCCAGCAGGGAGGTCATAAGGCCATGAGTATCCATTCGATCCAGAGGTTGCGTTCTGGTTGTGAATAGCATCGTAAACAGGCTTGTATGTCGAAACATCCTTCTCGGGAAGCAGAATAGTAACTCGTGATACACCCTTGGCTTGGGATGGATGCTTTGTGTACTCATGTAGTCCATTGCCGCTCTCAGCCTTGAAAGGTGATCGTAGATGACGCTCCGTCTCATCAACACACCAAAAAGGAACTGTTCCGGGGAAGATACGACCACCCTCGGGATTGAGCGCCACCGAAACAAGACACTTCATCAAGACTCCATCAGGTCGATGTCTCTGAAGCGAAGTAAGGTCACTATAAGTGACTCCATTCCCAGCATCAGCCACCCTCTTTTGCAGCTTGGCATAATCAGCTTCACTGGGCAGGGTATGAGCCCAATCTGCAATCTTCCCCTCTTCAAGGTTTCCCCATCGATGAGCACGTCGCTTTTCAGGGTCTACGCCTTCGACGAAGGCGATGAACTCGAGATATGTCCCGTCGGCGAGATGAATGAGTTTGTTGACTGTGAGACCGTCCGCGTGGGCGCCTCCGTCGATCACAGTGAGAGAGTCTTTGAGATTCTCAGTGACGGTTTGGAGGGTTTGGTACGAGACCAGAATGGCGAAGTGATCAAGAATTGGAAGTGACATGATGATTGTGATGCTGAGTTGTTAATGTTGAGATTGTGGATTTAAAGTTGCTCTTTGTGAACAAGATATTGCGGGGGTTCGGGGTTCGGAGGGACCTGCATAACAAGTGCGGGATGAAAAGCCGCGATTAATCAATATCGTGATGCCCATACTCAGTACATAATTTGAACCTCATTCATAAATAATTAAATAGAATTCATATTATTGAACTGGTTTTGTAATTGATCAGTTCTTTCGAGAGCCATGTTATGCAATGTGCGTATCTGGTGCACCGGCAAATGTCCCCAAAACAATGGACACGAATTATAGTCGGTCCAGGCTGTTACAACCCAAATAGTTGATGCTGAAAAGCAAATTGGGCACAACGAAATAGAACTAATATACGTGGGTTTGTGCAGTCTTTCAAGATATAAACGAGATGGCCATTCCTGGCAAGAACCTCTACGACCTACAACACCAGGCTAAGCCCTGAGAGACGACTCGGAATGAAGTCTCTCAACCACACCTTTGATTACAAATGCAATATATGATATGCATGATAGATGTATATTTCATTCGTAGTCAGCTTACGCGGCGCTTAGACTTCTAGTCATCCGTTCTGTATCTCACCAAGCGGGGGTCTCGGCGCATATCGAAACGTCTTACATATGCTACTGCAAAAGAGGGGATTCTTGCTGCAGTAAGCACTTGAACTACGCCGCAGTTTAACTATAGTTTTGGCAACCGGTCTTCGGATTCGTGAGTATCTAGCTGGCTAACTGGATGCGAATATGCGATGTAAGATTCGCTGGAGCGGGGTGAAGTGAATGAGCCTTAGGTATGGAATACAGAAGTGGTATATAAAACGGTGTATCGCCAGGTTAGACTGTGTTCGAGTATTCCCATCAACTTTGCAATCCAGGTGACAATTCGTAACAATGACTACCCTTTACCAACAGAGTATCCCCGTGCTGGTCAAGTACCTCAAGAACCTCTCGTTCATGCTCCAAAAGGGCGCCAAGTTCTGTGAAGACAAGAGCATGAAACATGAAGATCTTCTCACATACCGTCTGATTTCCGACATGAGAGGGTAAGTTGCAAGCGTCTCAATGAGAACCCCAATTAACACCCGTCAGACTCCCCTACCAAGTCCAGTCATGCTCCAACACGGCCAAATTCGTCGCCGCACGCTTCGGCGCACAAGACGTTCCCACATTCGCAGATGACGAGAAAACCTTTGACGAGCTCCAAGCTCGCATCACTCGCACAATTGAAGTTCTCGAGGCTGTTGATCCTGATATTATTAACGGCAAGGAGAATGAGGAGATCATCATGGAGTCCAAGATGGGCAACTTCCGCTTCACCGGGCAGCGATATGTGAGCGAATATGTCATCCCCAACTTTCACTTTCATCTCACGAGTGCGTACTGCATCATGCGTACGCAAGGTGTTCCTCTGGGTGCGTTCGATTACTTGAAGGATGTATTTGAGAAGGTTTAGTTGAGGATGGTATGCGAGAAAGGAGGATATTCATCAAAGGGGGTCGGGAATTGCCCGATGAGGAAATTTCTCTTAAAGAACTCAAGCAACTCGATCAACCATCGTAACAAGATTCAGAACATAAAATATCTGTACAAAGATTCTCAAAATTGTCTCAAAATGTCTGAACCCCCTTCAACCCGTGTCCAGACTCCGGATGTCACATCATCTGAAGCCGAGAGGACTGCCCACGTCCAAAATCTCATGGACCGACTCCGCGCCAAAAGTCCCATCTACAACTTTATAATGTCCTCTGCGCAACTCATCAGCACAACCCGTGGCTCGGCCACAACACGTATGGTTCTAAATGAGAACCATCTCAACAGCAGCGGAAACCTGCACGGCGCCGTATCAGCCACAATCATCGACTTCACGACTGGTTTGGCCATTGCAAGTTGGGATTTGAGGGAGTCGACGGGTGCGAGTGTGGACATGCATATCAGTTATCTGAGCGCGGCGCGTTTGGGGGATTTGGTTGAGATTGTTTCGACGGCGGATAAGGTTGGCGGGAGCGTGGCCTTTGCGTCAATTCGGATCTCCAAGGTTGAGGCGGATGGGACGTTGAAGTTGGTTACACTTGGACAGCATACCAAGTATGTGAAGGGATCACAGCCTAAATCTTCGTGAGAACTATAGACTATGAGAATAGAGCATTGGGTGGAGTTTAGATAGACGTTCTTCTTTAGAGAGAGGACCTAGCACCTCATATACAACTGATGCCAGGTATTTGAACATTCCCGACACCGCTGCTGTGCTCATTATCTCATTAACATAGACAAGAAAATACTCTCATAATAAGGAGGGATATTTATCGTAAATGAATTAATTACATGCATGCTCAGAATTTCAGCGGCTCTGCTCCGACCTTCTCCGCTTCAGCATTCAGTGCATCAATCTCTGCTTGAACGAGGGGAATACCCGTCTTCTCCCTCTCCTTCTGAGCTAAGTGCTCAATCTCTCCTGGAAAATAAATCCTCTCTACCCCAGCAGCCTTTTCTGATCCCACAACACGCTCATAGAGGTATTGCATCCTCTCCCTGAACTCATCCAAGCTCATGAAGAGGTCAGGCTTGATAGCTACCAAGAAGTGACCAACATCTGCAGGTTTGGAAGGATCATAAGGACCAGTGACATGTCCAGCAAAGGCAGAGCCTGATAGAACTCCTGAAAAAACATCCATCATGATGGACAGCGCAGAACCCTTTGGGCCGCCCATGGGCAACATGACTCCGCCCAGAGCAGCTTCAGGATCATCCGTCTGTCTTCCCTCAGCATCTAGCGCCCAATCCAACGGAATCTTCTCACCCCGTCTCTTGGCCTTATAAATCTTTCCCCTGGCAGCCACAGAAGGGGCCATATCCAAGATAAAGTTCTCCATGGGTCCTTTACCCGGGGCACCACAAGCAATAGGCGACACACCCATGAGTTTGCTCTTTCCACCAAACGCAGGCAGAGCGGGACTCGAGTTTGTAAACACAAGACTCATCATATCAGCATCAAGAGCCTGCTGCACGATCCAAGCACTCATACCAAAATGGTTAGAGTGCTTGATACTCGCCATCCCAATACCAAAGACACGCGCAGACTCAATGGCAGCAGCCATGCCCTTTGAAGCTGCTACGAAGCCGAAGCCGTTCTGGCCATCAACTTGAGCTACAGCGGGTGTGACTTGGGTGACGATGGGTTGGGCGCTGGCATTGAGGACGCCTTGGCGGAGACGCTCCATGTAGGAGGGAATGCGGTTGATGCCGTGGGTGTCTACGCCGCGAAGATCAGCTGCGACAAGACAGCGTGCGACGATGGAGGCATTTTCAGAGGGGATGCCGTTGCCTTTGAGGACGTCCTCGATGAAGCGTCGTGCTTCTGAGGCAGCGATGGGGATCTTTTGAGAAGGGTCCTGGTTTTCTGCCATGATGAAGAGAGAAAGTTAAATATGAGACTGATGTATAAGATAATTGTGATGTTTTATTTTGTCTATGTCTTCTTGGTAGACTGATGTTAGAGTATTCCTTTATATGAGCTGGATATTAATACTTTTATTGCTAGTTAGAATAGGTACGAGCGGGGAAACCCCGTCTCTATGATGGAGTAGAGCGGCATCTCCCCGCTCTTCGGACTTTCGCCATTCTTCCACCTCACAACCTCTTGACACAAGACATCACCGGCGAGAGTGCAATAATGCCCGAGGATAATAATTCTGACGGAAATGGAATCAGAAGACGATCACGTACGAGAAGTGGTCAACCAAGTCGGAAGAATCCCCGGCTTCGATTGGCCTGTCTCCGGTGCCAACGGCGAAAGATCAGAGTACGTCTCACATGAACATCTGGATACTCATTTTGACCAAGGGAATTAATTATAGTGTGGCGGAGAATTACCTACTTGCAAAAACTGTCGTAACGCGGGTGCTGTATGCACAGATGGAGAATCAGCTCGTCTCAAAGATCTACCCCGAGAGTGGGTTACCATGAAGCATCCAAGTACTTGTCCGCTATACTAATTGACTATACAGATATATCTCAACTCTAAAGAATCGAATTTCTTGGCTAGAATCAATTGTTCGGTCGCGATGTCCTGATGTCGACTTGTCCCAGGATCCTCCAACGGACACTGGAGAAGCCTTGAACGACACCATCCTTGAAGATGCAACAGACTCAATGCTCCAGTCGCCCATGCCTGCACGAACGGACACCCGTACTCTATCAGAAACCGTGCAGGAATCATCAACCGTTGAAACCATCAATCAACCTGTGAGGTCTGCTCCAGGGCCAACAGGAGCTAGTGCCATAACTCACGAGATCGGGTTGGTTTCCCTTGGAACAAATCAAGACCCAAGATATATCGGTCCGTCCAGCGGCTACTTTCTAGCGCGGGTGATGTTGGATTCAGTCTCAAAGCAAAACGAAAGGCTTGGTCGTGAGACTCGTAATGCCCCATTCCCTACCAAGCTGGTTGAGGCCATCCAAGGACCACTCCCGCTTCCACCAAGAGACATGGCGACACAATTATGCGACGCATATTTCAACGATATCAACCTACAATACCCTATTTTACACCGTCATACTTTTACAAACATGCTGGCCCGAGCTTATGAACAAGATAACCATGACCCTGTTGTCAACTTCCAGGTATTCATGGTTCTGGCGATAGGTTCTGCTGTCTTATCCGGTCGTATTCGAGCTCGCATTCCAGCAGAGTCATACTGCCTCTCTGCGCTACAGTATCTCGACGACCTGAATCTCGAAAACTCGCTACAAGGAGCTCAATGTCTGCTCCTGCTTCTCATCTTTACAATCCATAGCCCGTTCGTTCGGCTCAATGTTTGGTATCTGAACTATCACTGCATTGCGGCCCTGCTTGATCTTGGCCTTCAGAGAAACATAAGCGCCGGATCCGGCATTTCTCTATTGGAGCAAGAGATGCGAGCTCGAATATTCTGGGTCATTTACTCTTTCGATCGCAGCATTGCTACAATGATGGGCCGTCCTATTGGAATACGAGACGAGGGATGCGAACTTCGAGTAAGTGCATAAGTGTTCATTGAATGATAGTACAAACTGACATGTTAGATGCCCATAGGTCTGTCTGATGAGCAGCTCGCCAACCCGTATCAGCAGCAGACCGTAGAGACCTCGAATGAAATGGCATTCGCTGTGCACTTGTTCAAAGCAGCCAGGCTCAATTCGGAGATCAAATATATTGCGCAAAGCATAGTGAGAGACTCACCCAGATATGCGTATCCTAGAGTGGTTGACATCAACGAGTGGCAAACCAGCATGCTACGTCAACTAGACGAGTGGGCGGATCATATACCAGGACATGACGACCCTTCTGTGCTTTATCTGCGGACTACTTGCCAGCTGAGATACCATGGATTGCGAATGCTTCTGTTGAGACCAAGTCCTGCCATACCCAAGCCTTCCAATGAAGCTTTAGTGCAGTGTCATCAAAGTGCTCATGAGAGCATCCAGTTGTTTGACCAGCTATACAAGAAAAACCTTTTGGTACATAGCTGGACCACTTTTCACGGGCTTGTTCTCAGTACTATAACTCTGTTCTACTGCATCAAAGTCGTGCCGGAAATTGCCCGCTCAACTGATCCCGATGCCTTGATGTCTGACCTGAGCATATCTCTGAGTGTTCTGAGCGCCACGGGTGAGCACTGGTCGGGTGCAAAACGCAGTCGAGATATCTTGGATGAGCTTGGTAAATCAACGGTGCGATATCTTCGAGAGAATAACACCCGATCAGAAAGCTCAGGTGGTCGTTCCGCATCACGGCTCAATGGGCAGGTACTTGGTCCAACAACACTCTCAGCAGAAGTATTGAATAATTCAGTAATTGGATTGGCCAACTCTCATGTTGACACATCTTTGATGAGCGCGGCTGACAATATGAGCTTCTTGCAAAACTCATTGGATGATTGTCTGTTCAACGATTCATTCGCTGGATACTTCGAACAGACGGACTCGATAAACGTCGATAATATTGTCCGCGACCTATTCCAAGACTTTATCCCAACATATCCCAGCTGATCAGCCACGAATTAACCTTCCGATCTTTGTGGTCCTTCGGCCGTCAAAAAGTCAAAGTCGGCCCCTAGCTCTGCCTGATTCACGTTCCTCATGTACAGTCCCCGATAGCCTCTCATCCCTTCTCGCTTAACCCATGGTGCTACAGAACCCTCAATCTGCTGAAAACTCTTCAATCTCGCTTGGATTCTCTGAGATATTTCCTCGTCTGAGAGGTCAACCGAGAGTTGCCTCTTTTCGACATCCAATGTGATAAGATCTCCATTTCTGATGATACCGAGCGGAGACTTGGGATTAGCTGACTCTGGGGAGATGTGAAGTCCAATTGTTCCGCCTGCTGTTCCGCTCATTCGACCATCTGATAGACGCAACATGTCCAGGACTCCTTGTGCTGCAATCTTTCTCGGAATTGGAATCATTCCTGCCTCTGGCATCCCAGGGTTTCCAATTGGGCCGATGTTCTGGAGGACGAGGACGCTATCAGGAGTCACATCTAGATCAGGATCGTCTATTCTCTCTGCCATGTCTTCAGAGTTTTCAAATACAACCGCTTTTCCAGTATGTTGGAGCAGTTTTCTGTACTTGGAAGCGCTTGCTTTCATCACAGCACCTCCTGGTGCAAGGTTACCCCTCAGTACTACCAAAGAAGATGCTGGGTACAATGGGTTGTCAAATGGCTGGATGACACTGAGCTCTCGTGGAACGGGGATGAGAGAGTTGTGGGCAATCTCTTCTCCGAGAGTTCGGCCAGTGACCGTCAAAGCATTGAGATGAAGAAGAGGTTTAAGCTCATGGAACAAGGCAAGCATGCCACCTAAGATTGTTAGATACCGTTTAACAACATGGCTGGGGGCATACCCGAGTTGTGGAAGTCGGTCATATAATTATCACCACTTGGCTTCAGATCTACCAACAAAGGTGTTCTGCGACCGATCTCATCGAAAGTGTCTAGGGTTATTGTCCCAGCGACCTTGGGATGGCGTCCGATGATGGCCATGAGGTGCACGACAGCATTGGTTGAGCCACCGATTGCTTGGAGAACAGTGATGGCATTCAGGAACGACTCTCGAGACAACAAAGCTTGTGGTCGAAGGCGTTCAACATCTTTGCATGCAGTAACAGCAAGTCCTCCTGTGGCCTCTGCAATACGCAACCGTGTCGCTGACACAGCAGGGGCAGTGGCACCAGCAAAGGGCATCATACCAAGACCAACGAGGATGGCAGCCATTGTTGATGCTGTGCCCATGACTCCGCAAGTTCCACCCTTGGAAGTGTTAGACTTGAAGATACTTGAATCAGACAAGGACTCACAGTCGGTGCTAGCTCGTCATTGATAGCCGATATGTCTTCGATATCAAGGGTTCCGGCTCTGTACTTGGCCCAGTTATTGCGGCAATCTGTACAAGCTCCAATGCGCACTCCACGATGGCTACCGGGCATCATAGGCCCAGTGACGAGATGAAGGATGGGTTTGTTTGCCGAGATACCACCCATCAACTGAGCAGGAGTGGTCTTGTCACACCCTAACCCAGTTAGCATAGACTTTAAAATCCCCAAGAGGAGGACATACCGCCAATCAACACCACAGCATCACAAGGCTGTGCACTAATCATCTCCTCCGTATCCATGCTCATGAGATTCCTAAGATACATGCTCGTTGGCGATGAGAAAGACTCATGAATACTGATAGTGGGAAAGTCAATAGCCAATCCTCCGTTGAGTTGGACTCCTCTCTTGACAGCATCGATGAGCTGGGGGATATTGGCGTGGCAGGGGTTGAAACTGGAGTATGTATTGACGATTCCAACGATTGGTCTGGAAAGTGCATCTTCACTGTATCCAAGAGCTTTGATGAAGAGCTTGCGATGAAAGAGGGAGAAGTGAGGATCTCCATAGGAGGCTAGACCCTGGCGTAGACCAACTTTTGATGTGATGGGGTTGTCGAGGTCATAGTCTGGGTTTAGCTCAGTCTTGGAGTCAGCCATTCTGAGCAGATTTAATAATTTGATTTGGGAATACTGATGATTGAAGTAGTTACTGGAGAATAAATACTGGCCTATCAGTATTTATGTATTACTATCCCCGATGGTAATGATCACATATATCCGTGTGATTGCAGACGGGGTGACCCCGCGTCGGCCATCACGCAATATGACCGACGGAGCACTTATAGTCAAGACGGAGTATTCCCGCAATATTGATATCAAGTAAAACGAATAAATAGGTACAATAAGAGACAACATCTCATGCCCATAGACAGATCCTCCTTTTCAGTATCGCTTATTCTGCTCTTGACTATTCACCATGCTCGATCTCTCACATAAAGTCGCCCTTGTCATCGGCCTCGGCCAAACAGGCACCGAAGGCTGGGGTATCGGTGCAGCTTGCGCCGTAACCTTAGCACGACAAGGAGCCATCATATTCGGCGGAAACAGAACAATCGCATCAACTACAAAAACAAAAGAGACCATCGAGGCAGAAGGTGGACAATGCGATATCCTCGCCGCAGATGCTACAGACTCGGCCTCTGTAAAAGCCCTCGTCGACGCTTGCATGGCGAAACATGGACGTATTGATATCCTTCTAACAAGCGTTGGACAATCTCAGCCCGGCGATCCCGCTTCTATTACGGAAGATGTCTGGGATTCCCAAATGGACATCAACCTCAAAAGCGTGTATCTAGCAAACCACCACGTCCTCCCCATAATGGCCTCCCAAAACACCGGTTCCATAGTCTGCATCTCCAGCATCGCAGGCCTACGCTACATCGGAAAGCCTCAAGTCGCGTACAACACAGCCAAAGCGGGCCTCTTGCAGTTCGTGAAAGCCACGGGTGTAATCTACGCTGAAAAAGGGGTGCGGGTGAACGCTGTGGTACCGGGGCTAATGGACACGCCGTATACGAAGAGGTTGGCGGGGAGGTTTGGGAAGGACGTTGAGGAGTTTTGTAGGGTGAGGGAGGGACAGGTTCCGATGGGGAGGATGGGGGATGCGTGGGATGTTGCGAGTGCGGTTGTGTTTTTGGCGGCGGATGAGGCGAGGTATATCACTGGGCAGAAGATTGTGGTTGATGGGGGGATAACGTCTTCTACTGGAAGGGTTGAGTAGAGGATGAGTCTGTTGATGATGTTGATGTGCATCATATTATGGTATGTGTTTAGATGGTGTAAGTTCTGTTGTGAAGATGGTCTTCTTGTGTTCTCCTGTGACTTGTGATACCAATGTTGGAGAACCTAGGTGTGCAAACATTCCCAATTAGGATGTGAGACAAACCTGGTACTCGAATATAGAGCACAACATATATTATTGCACGTTTTGGGAATCTACTTATGAGCGTGCACTTCATAGAAAGGTTGTGTTCGGGCAGAATACGCATGCGGATATTCCCCGCTGTGCCAGCTAGCGGAACAAGTCCGTCAAGTCCAAGTAATACCCCGATTCATTTAGACCACCAGCCTGCCACTTTCAATATCACCTACCAACTCTTCAAAATAAAAATAAATATCAATCATGACCGTCATTCACATCGGTACGTTCATCCTCACCTCTCACGGCATCTAACTAACTGCCCAGTCCTCTTCAAGTTCCGCCCCGACGTTGACGAGTCACATCGTGAGACTTTTGTCAAAGAGCTCAAAACCCTCAAAACATTATCATGCGTCAAGAATCAACGTCTTGTCGTAGGGGGCCCATCGATTACAGATCCCATTGCACGGAGTAAAGGCTTCCAGATTTGTCTGCTGAGTTTTCACCACGATCGTGCTGCGTTGGCGGAGTACCAGGCCAGTAGTGAACATCACAGGTATGTTTGATCTCAAGATTAAGAGCGAAGATTAATGATCTGATAGGGTGACGAGTCAATATCTCTGGCCCTTTGCTGAAGATGTCACACGGTTCGATTTTGAAGTTGCTGAAGAAGACGAAGATACATTTGAGAAGAGTTTTGGCTTGTCAAATCAGTAGTGAGAAGCCGTCTTTAACCTTACGCCAATAGACATTTATAACCAACCAAATCTCACATGTTCATTCATACTCACACACAAATGTGATAAGATAAACTGCCCCCGCACCGAAGATAACATTCATACTTCGGCGGCCGGCGGCCAAGACAGACCCACTCGGCGCCGGCTTATCGACTCCCGATTTTGACGATGCTAGAGCGACGTTGGAAGGTCTAGAATGTTTGTGGGGTTTTGAAGGAAAAGGACTTTCCTAGATTCATTCAATATTTACTGTGCTACGTTTTTATATATTCGTTTTGTGTATCTTTGCAGAGGTCGTTCTCAATTCAGCTCAACACCACCGTGTCCTGGTGCATCACCACTGAGCTGCTCACCATGGCACGCTTCACCATTCGTCAGCTTCAAGGCCTAACCAAACCTAAATTCCTCCATGGGATCCCTAATAACAGCATCTTCGCCATTGCAACACTCATAGGGGTCAACGTTCTCGTCTGGATCTCTGTCGCCATAGTCCTCCATTTCCATCCCCGTCTCATCTCTCCCGCCGCACTCTCCTACGTTCTTGGTCTTCGCCATGCCCTTGACGCAGACCATATTGCGGCAATTGACCTCATGACTCGTCGTCTTATTGCATCAGGTCAACGTCCCGCAACTGTAGGAACATTCTTCTCCCTGGGCCATAGCACAATCGTGATAGTCACCTGCATCGTCGTTGCGGCCACAAGCGGTGCTCTAAGAGAAAGATTCGACGGATTTCAACGCGTGGGGAATATTGTTGGCACAAGCGTTAGTGCCGCATTTCTCATTATCCTCTGTATTGGAAATGGATGGGTGCTGTATAAGCTTGTTCAGCGTCTGCAGGGAATTCTGCGAGAGCGTAGGAATCAAGTGCGTTTGGAAGGTTTTGTTGAAGAGGAAACTCAAATTCAGGATCATTTTGCCCTCGAGGGAGGTGGATTCTTGACGAGGGTTTTCAAGAGGCTATTTCGTGTTATTGATCGGCCGTGGAAGATGTATCCTCTGGGTGTAGTCTTCGGTCTTGGTTTCGACACCAGTTCGGAAATCGCTATTCTGGGAATTGCTAGTATTCAGGCCGTGCAGGGAACGAGCATTTGGTTGATTCTGGTATTCCCTGTTCTTTTCACAGGTAAGTAGTGATGCCTGGATAAATGATTTCTCACTTACACGTTTTTAGCTGGTATGTGTATGCTTGACACCACCGACGGGGCTCTCATGATGGCGCTCTACACGTCAAAAGCATTTTCTCGAGACGTGGTGGCGATTCTGTATTATTCTATCGTCCTCACCAGCATCACAGTCGTTGTGTCTGCATTCATCGGTATCATACAGGTTCTATCCCTCGTGCAGAACGTCGCAGACCCTCGGGGACATTTTTGGGATGGAGTCTCCAACATTGGTGACCACTTTGATATTGTCGGAGGGAGCATCTGCGGCGTCTTCCTCGTTGTGGGTTTGGGGTCTATACTCGTGTATAAGCCCTGGCGAAGGAGGATGGAAAGAAAGCAACAGGCCTTGATCCAGGAGGAAGAACAAACACCGTCACCCTCAACGGAAAGTGAGCCATGAACAGATGGTTTATCTTGCAACTTCTATTTAAGGTTCTTTGAGAACGCAGTCATGTCACGGGAACTGTAGGGTTTTCTTTGAGCCTTCCTCTACACTCTAAATATCTACCTATCCTGTGGCAAGAGAAACTCTCAGTTGGTTAGGATATATGCCCTAACCTTTCCCTCCAAGTCTTTTTTCTCGTCGTCTTCACCTTTTACTCTCATCCTTAAAACATGGTCAGAAAATCGTCAAAAACATTACCATGGACACCACCACCGACCATACCAAAGATGACACCAAAGACAACACCAAGGGCCTTAACAGTAAGTATTCTAGATATCTTCAGTTCAAAAAATCTAATACCAGTATAGATATCGACAGGATGAAAGGCAACCCCGGAGATGAATTCCACATCGACAGCGATAGTGACCCAAATAACCTCGTTCTCACCATTGGCGGACAGACTTTTCAACTGCCCTATTTCCCCAAAGAGGACGAGAAGAAGACGGGCGAATACCCCTTCCATCCTAATAGGGACTTTCCCAATCTTGAGGCTCGCAAGGAAACGGTTGCCACGAGCTCCAAGACTCGGGCCCGCAAGGGCAAAATGACTGATATTCAAGAGGTTCCCGTCAAAAAAGCCAGGAAGCTAAATCCCAAGGCCAGCGATGCCTCGATCAAGGACACACCGAGCGAGTCTAAGAAGAACCAAGCTATGAATACAGATTCGCCGCCCATAAGTACCTTCCACAAAGAACCCATAGCACAAGGTTCTCCCTCCACGGACATAGTTCCTAATACCCAGAATAACGATCGGGACATGAGCAGTGCCACAAAAGCGAAGATGCCTCTGGCTGCGAGTGTCCCACCCGCAAAAACTACTCAGAACGATGGTCAAGCCAAGGCCCGGAATAAAAAGTCGAATGCTCCCAGATACAGACCTATTCAGCCGCGTTCGCGTCCCCTTGGCAATCTCCCCCTGAGAAGGATCCGTCCCGCCAATACCGTGGTGTCTGTTCCTCCTCCGATGCCTCTATATCCTTTCGACAATCTCCCAACGAGAATGGATGCTCCTTTTAATGGAGTGGTGTTTCATACCGGTCCTGGTATGGTGTTGCCTCAACATGGCATCGTCCAGACACCACCACAACATGGCATCGTCCAGACACCACCACAATATGGCATCGTCCAGACACCACCACAATATGGCATCGTCCAGACACCACCAATAACTCCTTTTGATACCGGGGCGCCTCTTCCCATGTTGAATGCTGGTTTTCCTCAGCCCCAAATTATGGGTGTTCCTCCCTCTGGTGTTCCTCCCTCTGGTGTTCCTCCCGTTGGTTTTCCTCAACCCCCAAACATGGGTGTTCCTCCCGCTGGTTTTCCTCCCGCTGGTTTTCCTCAACCCCCAATTATGGGTATTCCTCCCGCTGGTATTCCTCCCGCTGGGACCATGGTACCTATGATGCATCAGTATCATTCGGAAAACTTGGACAAAATGCCCATGATGGTGACTCCTCCCGCCGAAACTATGACAGCCTTTCCTGTCGAGAATGCTAGGGCACCTCAGCATCTTCCAATCTCTCGCCCATAGAAAAGAGATCATTACCTTTATCTCTGCAACATCACTTGCTATGAAGTATACGACGATATCACAGCGTTCTTTGATCATCAGGGATAGGGGTAATCCCACAACAAGCTAGGAAACCCAACCCAGGAGTAACAATGGTGGTTGGTCTAGCGACTCAGCGATGTTTACATTAATCTTATCACTATTTGACTTTCTTTTCTGCAATTGTCAGTTTTGTCTTAGATACCACAAGACACGTGGTAACGAGTAAAGGGTAGTATTTCCAATGCTCAGTTATGTTGGTGACTGTTGCAATTGTATGAAGCAATAAGAAAGGCCCAACTAATTTCCAGTCAGCTAACTAACTATGATGTATCTACCTTTCTGTCGGGTGCTATCTCCACATTTACTTACCTACCTATGTACAATGAATGGACTACATTTATCCGTTCAGCCAGCCTCAACATGGAACCATCATCTTGCATCAGCAAAGCAACATCAGGTCATGCGACGTTCATCCACAACGAGTCCCGGTATAGATGAGGACGATCGACCAGTATGTCTCACAACACAATAATCATTTCAGTCGACCGGCCTGTTACCATGACCTGGCACTGCAGCAGATTGTCACAGTCCAACTCGTCGTGGACAAGATTGGAGGGTTCCACGACGGTCAAGGCATTTGAGGAGGTAACAGTTGACAGTGTCACGAACAAGTGGTTCGTCAAGACATATCCTTGGGTCAAGTTGATAAGTGACTAACATGCACGATGCTGTGGCATACATACATACAGACTCGAGACATCGATAAGACAGACAGACAGACTGTACCCGCACAGTTAGTGCAACTTTCCGTCAGCAAAGACCACCAATGATGATCAATACGGATCAAGGATACATAATATTGAGGCCTCATCAACACCAAGACAATGCGCATTGCTGCCTACAACCATTCATAGTTCCATTGAGGTTGTATTTCCAGTTCTGGCGCATACAGCGTCGCATATATGGAGAGGTCTAGGCTACGAGGCTGACCCATCCGTTCCAAAGTCCTGAAATTACTACCTACACACATACGACCCCGGATTTATCGATACTCGAGTCAGCCGCTAATCTCTGGCTCCAAGCCAAGAGCTAGAGGGCGCTAAAAAACGCCGATCGGACCTTTCGTACCCGCAAACGTTTGCCTTCTTTGCTTTGCATTGCTCTGCTCCGCCCCCGATTGCTCGCCGTTCATCCACTGTCGTTGCTGCGTGCGTGCTTGAGGCTCTGTCGTTCGAGGCCCCGTTGTATTCCCCATCAGCAAGGCTCCAAGGCTCTCTCGATCACTGAAACTGATATTGATTCTCGAGATCGAGAATGTGGGGTAGTTGCCTGTATGGATGCATCCTCCGATGGGTCAAAACAATCTGAGGCTGATCAGTGAGGGAAGGGGTTTGAAAAAGAGTCAGACAGATGGCTGGCTGACTTGTCTCTCCCCGTTCTCGGATGGCTTGCCACCACCCTGTCACCACGAATTAGGCTAATCCGTCTCTGCTCATAGGTCAATTGCTTATCTCGAGTACATGTACGTACATTGGTCTGTACTGATAATGCATTTCTTTTCCAGAAGCAAGGTGTAATTACAGTACGAGCCGCGAAGTAGCGATTCATGCAAGCATTGTCCTGTTGGGAGTTATCACACCAACCTCGAGAGTTCAAAAGACGTCCGTGACCAGTCATACATACATACCGCCTCGAAGGCCTCAGGAGAACAATATTACCATGTCTACCGTCGGTCCGTCTTCAACAGGTCGCTACAGGAATCTCTACAGTATCCGCTGCGCCTCTCACTATCGCGACGGCAGCAGTTGCAGCTGCAGCCTTGGAGTTTGACAAGGCGCCCCGCACTGTCTGCCTCGCTCAAAGTACCTTCAAGGAGAGACGGGACGGGCTAGGATGACCCCAGGACCCTTAGGTTCTAGGTTGGACCCCTAGAAGACCGACCCACAGGCCCTTGTTTGGGTCAACGACTCAGGAGTATCATTTTGACGAATCGGATTTAGGGGAAGAAGGGAGCCATTGATTGCCATGGTGGATGGATGGCAAAGATTACAGATCTTTGTTTCGGGTGCTTTGTTGTATGTACAGTACAGCAAAGCACAGCACTGTCGTCGACTTCGGACTGTCCGTCTTGAAAGAAACTGTCTGTCATCTGAACTCACTTTTCAAAGGTGTGTCTACTGTCCAGTTGTCAAAAGGGCCACCCACATGGTTGACAGTCTCCAGCTTGAGAGAGCGGTCTGGAATCAGCAAAGAGAGCATGACCAGAAGGGGGGATGCTCTGCACCCTGTGCCATGCAACCGGGTCGAAATCACCTCTGCCGCCTCATAAATATGAAATTAATTACTGGGCTACTGCTTCGTACAGCGGGTATCTACCGTACATCTTATACTTCTAGTTCCGGGGGCTTGAGACGCCAAGAAGACCCTTGCTGCCTCTCCGCCAATCCACACGGCAAAGACCCTGACCTTGTCCGGTGCCCCGAGTGCGCCGTGCATCAATGGTGCCATTCGAGAATGTCTATCGATTGCGGGTATGGTATCGTATGTATGTACCTCGACAGCTTGCTCTGGCTGGTGAGGAACAAGACGACTGACGGACGAGCCTCAAGGTGGCCTCCATTTTTCGTCGGTGTAGGTGTAGGTACATGTAGTAGCTGCACATGATGCAGAACTGTTTCTAACCGTGTCGTGGACCTGGCCTGGTCTGTCTTTGGGTGATGGTGGTGGTGGCGGACTACTAGTTAGTGCAGTGAATAGCATTCATCCCCATTTCCTCGACCAAGTCTTTTCATATATAGACCCATCATCCTCCGGCCTCGCTCTCTCCTTCTTTTTCGATTTCCTTCCAGTTCTGACGGGACGTTTGTTCCTTTGCACATCTACTCATTCTCTTGATACTTACTCTCTTGTTGGGTGTAACAAGATACATCCATCCTACACACAACCCTCAAACCCCAGCACTCCCACGTTTGTTCACAGGGAGGATTTCTTTCTTTAATCTGTATATCATCTTCAGTCGTCAACATGCACGGCTACAGTTCATCAGAGGAGTCGGACGACCCTCGTCGACCCCGTGCCCAACCCGCGGGCAACACTAACAACAACGATCAGAAGAAGAAGAGAAAGAAGCAGCTCCCGCCACAAAAGTCGATCAACCGTATTTGGAAGAAGTTCTCCAAGCGCAAGTTCCACAAAGCCCTTGCTGTGCTGCCATTCGACCCCGTGCAACCACCAGCTACATACCATTCCAATGAGCTCCTATCGGCTGGTTACGAGCGAGCGGCCGAGGAATGTCGACGTAAGGTTGAGAAGATCATCAAAGAATGCAAGCGAGTGAATATGAGATATCGAGATCCCGGTTGGGACTTGGTGAGTTACAGTAGCACCTTGTAGTCCCAGAGTTTGCACGAATCTGATGCTAATGCACTAACTAGGACTGGGATCTCAAGTATGAGAAAGGTCATTGCTTGAACAACCTGGGATCGCAAAAGTTTGAGCTGAACAGAACAACATTACTCAGCTCAAAGGCCTCCGTTCCCAAGGCCGTTAAGCGTGTTCACGAGATCTTTGAAAATCCCACCTTCATGAACGAAGTTAGCGGTGGTGACGTCAAGCAGGGGAGTCTAGGTGATTGCTGGATTATGGCTGGCCTAACGGCTCTCGCGAACGTTCCAGGAGGTCTGCAACGGATCTGCGTCGCCCATGACACAAAGATCGGCATTTATGGCTTCGTCTTTTATCGTGATGGCGAATGGATCTACTCCATCATTGATGACAAACTCTATCTCAAGTCCCCACTGTGGGATTCCCCCAGCATGCAGAGAGACCTTTTGCAGCAGATTGATCGTGAAGATAACGAGAATGTTTATCGCAAGACATATCAGACTGGCTCCAAAGCTCTCTTCTTTGCCCAGTGCAGAGACCAGAATGAGACCTGGGTCCCCCTTTTCGAGAAGGCCTACGCCAAGGCTCACGGTGACTATGCGTCATTGGCGGGTGGCTGGATTGGTGAGGGTGTCGAGGATCTCTCTGGTGGAGTTACCACTGAGCTTCTGACGTCTGATATCCTCGACATTGACGAGTTTTGGGACAAGGAAATGTCACGAGTCAACGATGAGTTTCTCTTTGGTGCTTCTACTGGTCTGCTTGAGCATGGCTACGGTGAGCGCAATGGTATCTCTGAAGGACACGCCTACGTTGTCATGGAGGCACGCACTCTCAAGTCTGGCCAGCGCCTGGTTAAGCTCCGTAACCCTTGGGGTAAGGTCCGCAAGGGTATCTGGGAGGGAGCTTGGAGCGATGGTTCCAAGGAGTGGACTGCTGAGGTGCAGGAGGAGATGGACCACAAGTTTGGTAGCGACTCTGTCTTCTGGATTTCTTACGAGGACCTCATCCGCAAATACTCTCACTTCGACCGTACTCGACTCTTTCGCGATCGTGACTGGCGATGTTGCCAGCGCTGGATCGGCGTTGACGTCCCATGGAAGGCAGCTTATCATGAGAAGTTTCATATCAAGTTGACCAAGGACTCTCCTCTTGTTCTCGTCCTTTCACAACTCGATGGTCGATACTTCAAGGGTCTCCATGGACAGTATTCATTCCGCCTGCACTTCCGACTTCACTACGAGGATAGCCCCAATGCTGAGGACTACATCGTCCGGTCCCACGGCAACTACCTCATGGAGCGCTCAGTGTCTGTAGAGCTGCCTGATCTTGCTGCTGGAAACTATGTTGTCTACCTCAAGGTCACTGGTGAGCGAGACTCCAAGGTCAAGTCTGTTGAGGAGGTTGTCAAGCGCGAGGCTTCTGAGAGGATTGAGAATGAGAAGCTTGCTCAAGTTGGCTACGCCTACGACCTCGCTCACAGCAAGGCTTGGGATCACATGGATAAAGTCACCAAGCTGCGCCAGAAGAAGGATCAGCAAAAGGCCTCTGGCTGCCGTCAGAAGGAGCGTCGTCGAATGTGGGAGAAGCGTTCCACCAACCGCGACGTCACCAAGCAACAGAGCAAGAAGAACTCGGAGAAGAGAAAGCGTCGCCGTGCCGAGTGGGAGGCTGAGCAGACTCGTCTTGACGAGGAGTTCAACGCCAAGGTCAAGGCTGAGCGCGAGCAGATGAAAAAGGAGAGACTTGCCAAGGCCGAGGCTGAGAAGGCTGCTGAAGCTGAGAAGAAGGCCCAAGAAGCCGATGACGAGGCTTTGAGCAAGAAGACTGAGGAGATTAAGCTGTCGGAAGATAAGGATGAGCCTGTTGTTGTGGACGAACATCATAAGGATCACGATGATGCTGTGATTTCTGTCTCGACTGGATCTCCTCACTTGACTCCCAAGACCATCGACTCAACAGTCGAGGATGCAGACCACAAGCAAGAAGTTCCCTCTGTTAGTGGTGGACCTCCTCCCGCTCGTGTTGAGGAAGAGCCTCTTCCTGTTCGCCCTCGACCTGCCTACGACTCTGCGGGCGAATCATCAGATTCTCCTGTTGAGGACTGGGAGGCTCTGTACAGCAGCGACGATATGGTTCGCAAGCCTCGACTGTCTCAAGCTAACCAGGCTCCCGCTCAGGATGATTACGATTCTGAGGAAGAAAGGGTGCCCGAGCCCTGGAATGCTATTTGCATTGTCGGAGTTCGCGTCTATTCCAAGGATGAAAACCTTGAGCTTCGCACTGTCATGGAAGGCGGTGAGCTTCTGGAGGGAGGGATGGGATCGAAGGGAGCTGCTGATCTCGATAATGCTCAGTCCAACGCAGGCGGTGGACGAGCTGAGGACAAGGATGCTTCCAAGTCCAAGCCTGAGGACGACAAGTCGTATCCCCCCGTCATCCGCAAGGATGGTAAATACGTGGAAGATGAGACAACTTCGGGAGAGAGATACTCTTCAATCAAGAGCTACTTCCACATTGACTCTGCCTTTACAACGCGAGTCAACTCTCCAGCGCCGACGCCATACGAACACGATCGTCGCCTGGAGTCCCCTGCCAGCCGCTGAGAATGAGGGAGGGTTATAAATTGCATTTCAAGAGAGCGTATTAGAGATTCTTAGAATGGCCGAGGCTCGACAGTACACGGTATCGAGACGATGGTTTACTTTAGATTATAGTTAATTTTGATGATATGGGATGGAGGAAAGGCGCTGGGGTTTAGGATTGGATTATGATTGGATTCTTTTAGGAAATACGACGACATGAATTCACTGTATTACTTTAGCAAAGATATCAAGAATGTTTTGGACAATTGAGTTACAATAACAAACATGGAATAATCTTTGTTTTGATGCAATTGACTCCCTACCTATGTACACATTATTTTAACTTTTTGAGGTGACTCAGGGTAACACAAATGACGGACCAAACAGGAACAGCAATTCCAGGTTCCAGGTTGCAAACAGAAGAGCAGGCCTGAGACAGCATGCATAATAGCGCTAAAACTGCCTAGACCCGCTACAACACACCTGTACAAAGCCGGGTTAGTCCCTGGAATAGCGAGTCAGCTCCTGTACTTTAACCGAGCTTCAGAGGCGCGTCAGCTGCCTAGAGGTGGAGCCCACCTTGGAAGTGGGTGGGTGCGATAACGGAAGCTTAGCTTATCGCAATCCAAGTTCCATCCGTCATCATCGCATGCACTATCAAGCTCCCCCGTCCCTCTCTACCTACCTTCGTTTCTCATGTAACTTTACTTTATCCTTCTTTTTTGTTGTTGTATTATCCCCGTCATCACTACTCCCACCATGTAGTAATGGGGGATTACTAGTATCAGAACCAACCAGCAATTAATTCATCATGGCTTCTTCCTCTTCTGCGGCTTCTCTGCGCCGCAGCCATGGCTCGTCCGGAGCCTCATCTGGACATCATTCGCATCCACAGTCAACCTCGCACTCTCGACACTCAAACTCAAACTCATCACGCTCGCGGTCCTTCACACATAAGGATGTCGAATCCAGCATACCCTCCATCTCCATCGATACTCTCGTTAACCATCTCCTCGTCGCAAAGCGATCCCTCTCCTCCATGACTCTTGTCCTGCGCGCAAACGAAATCGCAAACGCTGCTCGCCATTCACACGAAGATGTCGCCATCCTAGCTGCCCAGGCCGGCTTTCTCCGAACATCCATACTCGACCAGGCGGCGATACTCATGAGGGTGCGGAGGAGTCTGCAGGGCACTTATGATTGGGGAAAGAAGGACTTCAAGAAACTCCTCAAGTCGATGGACTTGGTTGGCGGACAGCTCGATCATACGATGCAGACGCTGCGCGATACTGGAGTTGAGGGTGTCTTTCGACCCAAGGGCGAAGAGAGACGAAGCCTTGTCGACTTTATCGATGAGGGAGGCGTGGAGGGCGTGCGAGAGGCTATGAAGAAGAGTATCCAGGAGCTACAGGTAAGCTGACCCGGCTGAAGGCATCGCCAATTACCCGCTGACTCGGAAAAGTCTATTCAGCAGTCTTTTGATGGAGATTTACTCCGTTTCGATACCGACATTCGCAACCTAAAGAAGGTCATCGCCGATACCCCGAGACTACCGCCCGATATACACGATGGCAGTGATTTGTCTACAGGCGAGCTCCTCGAAGGCTTGGTTGATCACTCAGCCAACATGGCACAACTACTGGCGTCGCTGAACCATCACTTCGACATGTGTGTCACGGCGATAAGAACAACAGAAGGCGGCGTCGCTCTCGCGCGTCGTAGAGCCGCTGAGGCTACACAGGCCCAAGGCAGCGACGGCGTGTCCATCTCGGGCGTCATCGCCGAGCAGGAGTCCAACGTCTCGGACCTCGAACCAAAAACGTCCAAGGATCGGGCCGAGATGCTAAAAGTCGTCGTACAAGATGCAGGAGAGGTCGACGACGTGGTGCAGGAAATACAAGAGCGCCTCACGGCAATGGAACAGGATTACACAGTGCTGCAGGAACAGCACGATATATCAAAGCAGGCCTACTCGGGCATGCTGCAAGCATACGCCGTTCTCGGCGACATCGGCGATAGACTCGCTGACTATCTGGCGGCTGAGGGAGACTTTAAATCACGATGGGATATGGAAAAGGAGAGCGTGTTTGCCAAATTACAGGAGATGCAGCAGCTCAAGGACTTTTACGAGCGCTACGCAAGTGCGTATGACAGTCTGATCCTCGAAGTAGAGCGCCGACGCGCAGTGGATGATCGGGTTCGCAGTATCTGGCGCAAAGCGCAAGAAAACGTGGACAAGCTTCTTGATGCAGATCGCGCATCGCGCGACACATTCCGACTGGATGTAGGCGAGTTTCTACCTACTGATCTATGGGCAGGAATGCAGGGCTCTGCAAAGAAGTGGACTGTTGCTCAGGATGAAGGTGAGGAGGATTTGCAGCCGTTGAGAAAGAGTGTTGTCGAGGCGGCGAAGGAGAGGCTTGGGAAAGTTGAGAGACGATAGGATATAGGGGGATATGTACGATTTGGTATCAATAGGCTGGGATGGCGTTTCGATAGGGATTGGTTGTCTGATTTATTTGTGAATACTCTTCTTTGACATGGCTTTTCCCTGTCGCGATTTAGGATATCCCAATTCATCTTCATTCATTCGTGTCGTTTCCTTGCCATATGGTATTCTTATGTATGATATTGATTCGAAATAAATAAGATTATGCTGAGATCTGAGAATCTATAATGCTAAGTATGCAGGTATTCGTAAAGATCGTAATCGTTAAAACATGGTCCTTTGTCCTTGTTGCTGTTCGTTATTACTCCCGGCGATGTTTCATTACACACACACAAGACCCTCAAACAAAGAGAACCACCACTTGAGCCGTATTCATTCCGTTATTTCAGCTCTTCGTTCAGATCGTTGAAACAATCCTCAGACCCATTGCATGAAGCAGTCTCTGAATCATCAACCTTGATAGACGATAAGAACTCGGTCACAGAGCCCATGACAAAGTCTACCAAGTCGCCCGCATCGTGGGTAGATTCACCAGAGAAGATTGGTGCCAACCTGCGGTTCATATCGCCAACAATATCTGGATCGACGGTGGCAATACTGCTGAGCAAGTCGGCGAGCATATGAGCCGTGCGAGACATGGAGCGAGCTCCTGATGCGCCTCCTGTTGTCTTGATGTAATATTGTATAGTGTTGTATAACTCATTGGTGATGGTGTAAAGAGTGTTGAGGAGCTCTTGACGCTCTTTCTGGGTGACATCAAGTCTTGGTGTGCTGTCAAGAATGGAGACTGTCCGAGAAAGAAGAGCTCTTATGTTGTTCATGTTGTGAACAGCAATAGGTGTGACTTGCTCCTCTGATATCTCTCCCTTGCTAGCAGTCTTCACAGCATCGACTGAAGTGTTAGCGATGGTTGATTAAAGGGGAAGAGCTTGTCTTACTGATATCACCACATTTGGCTTTGGTTTGTCCTGCTACACGTCCCATCAAGTCGACCAAGTTTCCATGGTTCTTGACTGAGCGCTTCAAACGAGCTGGATGCTCTTTTCCTGCAGGAACAACAGTGACGCCGATGTGAGGGGTGACATAATCTGATGATTTGACGCTCTTTTCGTTAAGAGGAGCAGCTAAGACATGGCTGAGAAGAGTCACCGTAAAGAAGATAACGAACTTCATTATGAAAAGACCAGGAGAATTAGAAAGACCAAGAGATGGGGTTTGCAATCTGAGATGATAGAGTCGTACAGGACAAGAAGAATTTTATATCCCATTTCAGCAAGCTTCAGGGCTTACAGTCCAAGACTCAACCGTCGACGGCGCATCGTCATGAGCGCCGATCCTAGCACTTTTTCTTAAACTTACAATCAAGTCAAGATTAACTCTAGCCAATGTCATCTGAAGAGGACCTGCCACGAAAACCTTGAGCCGGGAGTTGACATTCCCCTGGCGATAAGACCTGATGATCGCTGCGGGGGGATGGTATGTTGAGAGATGTTATTCAGGATCATGATCTGCATGGGAAGACATGGTGCTGGACCTGGGTTGGGGATTTTTGAAGTGAGTCTAGACTATAGAGAACATATCATATCAGAATGGGATCTGCGATATACTGATCAGATCTACGATAACCATCTAGTTATGTGGTTCATGGTTCTGAAGCTACATACTCATCACTAGAAAGACAAGCTCCCATCTCCTCAACTGGTCGAATCGGTGCCCTCCCATCCGCCAAGGCCCTCCTAGCAGTGACATATAACCGTCTTTCTCACATTCCCATCCCCGATCATCGTAGATCTCACAAGAAAACGACCGGATCAGTCACAAGCAACCGACAAGCTTCCCCCCTGAGACAGCCCACATTCCTCTCCGCACACATCACATTGTTTCAAGCATTCGGAGATCGGCCGCCATGGTTTATCTCTCGGTTGTTCGGCAGGTCTTTACCTCTGAGTTAATTGGTCAAGATGAAGCTGCTTTGGGGATGGTCTTCGGGAGCTGAACAGCCACCATCTGTCTGATACAGAAATAGGTAGGTCTGGCGATGATCGATATCCTATAAACTTCAATTCCGATCAAGATGCTTTACAGTTTCCGGTATTGGCATTTTTATTTCCATGAGATGAAAATGAGGCTGAAGACAAATATTTCATCTCTTAGTGTGAACCTCAACCTTTGGCTCTCCTTACCTCAGTGAATGATTCTGAACAAAGACTGGCATGGATATCTGTGATAACCTTTTATCATCAAGACTAAGTTCATATTTGCGGTAGGTTTATTCAATCTCATGTAATACTGGTGAATAACAGACAGGTTTCTAGTGAGTTATGCCTTACAGGGGTGCATCTCCAGTATAATCACCACAACGACCCATTTCCATAGCACACTTGAACACCAATACTCCCGGTCTCCTCCAACACCTGTACCCATACTCGTGGCCAGGTTTATCTCTAACTCGGTTCTTGGGTCATTCTCTCTCCATGAAAGGGTTTGCGGCCATACACCACCGTCCTATAAATCGTCAGTCAGTCACACTCATCTCTAATAAGGCATCACTCACGTCTCAACCCATCCACACTTAATCCTATCCCTCATCTCCCTCCGATACAACCCCAGCAACACTTCAAACTCCTCTTTGTACCACCCCAAGTGATCCATGAACAGCACACTCGCATATCCAGAGATACTCCGCTCCAGGGCCATCTGAAAAAAGCCTCCAGCTTGTCTCAGCCTTATATCCCTGGGCCATTCGTGGATCGGCGCCTTCAACTTTGTCTCGACGATATCTACAAAGCCAGCCGCCCTGAGATTATCACGCATGGTGTGGCCTTTGCAGACGTCGAACGAACAGCCCGTCTTCTCCCCAGCTCGGTAGAATGCATCCGCCCAGATGTTGAAGACGTGGTCGTGGGGTATCCTGACGTGATCTGACTGGATCTTGACATCCATCTCGAGATCTTGGACCCAGCCTCCAGGCGCAAGATGATCATAAGCCGTCTTGTAAAGATCCACCCAGTCGGGGATGCAGCCGTACATGGCACGAATGTGAATAAAGTCAAAGTAATCCTCAGGCCACATCCAGCTCTTCAGGATATCATCAACGACAAACTTGACATTTGGGGGGACCCATCCCGGCTGAATGGGACTCATATCAACGCCCGTGACTTGAGCATCGGGATACTCATCCCCAAAGTCCATAGCCCAGACCCCAGTCCCTGTGCCTACATCCAAGACACGCCTGGGATAATCACCTATGGGCGCAAGAAACAATCGATTACCCAGTGTTGCGAATAGCGCATTGTGTGCGTAATTAAGACCTTCGTTCTGCTGTTGGTCGTTAGGGGCCCAGTATTCTGTTGATTGGAGGGTCTGATATGTTCGCCCGTAGCGCTGTCTATATTCAAAGATACTGCTTGATAGAGATACTGTGGAAGATACGTCGGAGTCTGATAAATCAGCCACAATACAGTCTTCACATTCAGCACTTGAAGAGGTGTATTCTGAGGTTGCTAGAGAGGAGCTTGCATGAGAGCTCTCGGGTTCCATGGTGTTGGTGGCTTGGGCAAGGCACGTTTTCTACCGGCACTGAAAGAAGAGTAAAAGAGATAAGGGCACACACAATCTGCAGTGGCAGTGGGCAGTGTCTGTTATAGGTGCGTCGCGTCATCCGTTTCCTGGGCCGTGGGACTAAAAGCGCCCACCGATATAGCAATGGCGCAGGGTAACACAGCATGAGATGTCTCATCTAGTAAAGCATAATGAAGGGTTTGTCAAAGCCTAGAACAAACATACATAAAGCTAAGATTTACCACATGATACCAAGCAACATTTTCAGATGGGAGGTGATATTGAGTTGAAGAGCACCAGTTGATGAATTGCGGTCTAATTGTGGTCTAATTGTAGATAACCTCCTGCTTCTTGAAATCACATTTGAACTCGAAGAATTAATACCCGGAGGATGGATCTGATTAACCCCGATTCAGCCGCATACCAGTAAGCCAGCTTCCCCGAGACACTCGGTCTACAAACTCCAAGATGCCTGTGAAGAGTAAGCCAAAGAAGAAATATACCCAGACAGTAACCCCGATATGTCTGTATTCAACCACTCAGAAACAAGAGCCAAGCCCAGGTGCATGCTCCGCAGAAGAAACGACACTATGATTAACTCACGATGTGATGATGGGCGTCGTTAGAGTCAAGCCTTCTGCCCTTTTATTCGCCGGTGGAAAGCCTTTACCAAGTTTTGATAAGAGACACTAGGCAAGTAGGCTATTGACAGCAAGCCACGAAGACGAGCAACAAATCAAGTGAAACAAACATCAGTAGAACTGGAGACATTTCTGATTCAAAAGACAAAAAGCAATCATGTCGGGCATGAATTCTTCCGACACTGCATGTGAAATCACGGTGATCAACATGAGGATGACAAAGGCTGAATGGAGCATTTTCACAATGTTCTTTGATGACATTCTTTCATAATTAACAAGGAATAAAGAGAAGAGAAGAATAGATCGACCGGAAGATGCCGAAGTAACGAGCCGGTATCTCGGCGCCGTGCCGTGACAGTTGCCTATTCGGGTAATCCATTCAATTCCTCTACTAACCAAATGTCACTGACATTAAGAGCAGTCTTTTCAATTTAACATCAAGACATGACTTCACAAGACAAAGACAAGACAAGTTCCTCAAATATCTCACATTGAATACCCCCACAGGAGGCTACCCACAAGTTAATATCTACATCAAATGGATAATACAAATCCCCTCCAAAACACGACATTCCCAGCAAAGATGTCTTTGGTCTCATTCATCTTTGACAGATGAAGAGGACTGGGAATGTGCATCTTCTTCACCAGCACCTCATCGTCTCCCTAAGTGACGGACCTCTACTCGTCATCACAGTCCTCATCGTTATCCTCCTCCTTATCATCATCGCAGTCCTCATCGACATCCTCATCATCATCATCGCAGTCCTCATCGTCGTCATCACCAGTGGCAGGGGCAGCAGTGGGCTGCTGAGGAGCGGGAGCAGCGGTGCTGGCAGCGACAGCCTGGAGAGTGGTAGGCTTCTCAGCAACGGGAGCGGGCTTGGAGCCAGAGCTAGAGCCACCAACAACAAAGTCAATGCAAGACTCGTAGGTCTGGTCGATATCGGGAGCGTTCCAGAACCACTGAAGAACACAGTCACCAGCCTTGGTGCAGTCACCGCCGAGGCTCGAGGGGATAGTGACGCTGAAGGCAGTGTTGTTGGGGTTAACACCAGCGTTTGAAGCATAGTTCTCAAACTCAATCAGAGGCTCTCCAATGATGCTGTCAGAAGAGGTCTTGACGACCGAGACGTTGGCGTATCCGGTGTGGGGAGCAGCAATGTTGACGTCAAAGTTGACCTTCTCACCCAGCGAGAAGCTCTGGACGTTGTCCTTGTTGTCGTCGAGCTGGAATCCCTTGCACAGCCAGAGGTTGCACTTGCTGGCGTCGACGCTGGAGCCGGCGACCTGCATGATGCCCTGAACGTTGCCGTTGATGTCGGACGACTGCTGGTAGAAGGGCTGCTCGCCACAGGCGGCCTTGAAGGCATTGCCGGGCTTGCGGGGAGGAGGAGAGCGGACGAAGCCGTGGGCGGCGACGAGGGGGAGAAGAGTGACGAGAGCGGCGACGTTCTTCATTTTGGCGATGGTTTGTAAAAAACAGGGGGGTATTTTTTTGAGGTTGATCGGGAGAGTCTCTAGGACCAGATGTTGTTTAAAGAGTGGTAGGTTGTTAAATTGAAGGGCCGTCAAGGCTTGAAGAGAAAAAGTGAATGCTGGAACGAAAGTTGCGTGCAAAAAAAGAATGTCGAATCTGGTCCGTGAGAGAGTTAGAGGCTGAGGAAAGGGAGGATAGGAGAGGGTGAAGGTTTAAGATATATACTCGGTATGTAAAAGCCCCCCTCGGCGGAAGATTTCTATACAGGGTATAGTTATGGGGGATCTGATACTCGGCGTCAGAGGCGAGACGGTGGACCGCGGCCCTGGCTCCGTGGTCAATCTCGTTGATGTCAGTCTAGGGGGTTGACGGCGGCAATGAGGATGATGATGCTGGGGTTTAGATTGACAAGCGCCGTTTCTACTATTACTGTGTAAGTCTACTACCAATAATACGCTCGGTATATATTATGATATCTATCTAAATTCAACTTTACACTTGCATTACTCTTCAACACATATAAACCACCAAACATATAAGCACAATGTTTAGTTCCCTCGAACCAAACATCACAGACTTACACCGTTGCCAAGCCCCGACCTCACCGGAATTCGAAGCTCACACCAAAAAGAAAGATTCAATTCGGCCTGTCAACCGCTTTGAATCCATCTCCACTGCATCTACCACCCTTGTCTGGTCAGGGACTGTTTGGAGCCAGCGCAAGGGGCGTCAACATAATTGGTGGAAACATCCAATGGTTTTGTTTGAGCCTCAAGACAAGACAAGATGACATGACGGAAAATGTCTTGAAGCGCCAAGAGTAACTAGAAGAATTATTCCCATACTTGGTTCTCTTATAATGGTAGATTCACTAACATTTCGTATCCCTTTAGCAGTGCGGCGATCGTCATATGCTTGAATTAACTAATTAACTACAAATTACACATGTCCATATTTACTACAACATTAAAAACCGTAAACATTATCGCGACAGCATCGCTTATCCCTGCCCAGTGGATCCCCAAACAAACGCTTCTCATCCATGGAAAAACTAGCCCATGTCTTTTTCCCGAAACTTCGAAACCTGTATCCGTCAAACACCAACGCCCTTGTTTCAGGAGGGCATGATAAACATAAGTGCTTCTTCAACCAACCAACACATATCATATCCCTGGCGGGTGACGGCCTGACTGGATGAGTGATCTGAGTGATTTACAGTATCATCTTCCAGAATATGTCACTGCACAACATAGAGAGACGAACACAATTAACTGTAGACAATTAATAGATCTACCAATAAACACAACTCATTAATGCCTCCGAAAAACCACCAGAGCAACGGGGTATACACAATCCATCCCTCCCCCACGTGTTGAAACGTGCAAGCATTAATTCCACGCTTTTCCATTCCAACATCTGGTGATCGAGTCGGTCGCTATATCATCATCATGATTCGATCATCAACAAAACAAATAGGAGAAAAAATTTCCGATATCCAGAAATCCAGATACAAATTTAGTTTCAACCCAAAACACAGCCTTAGATGGGCTCATCGCGAGGCTCAATGAGCACCTCGTTGACAGCAACATGGGGAGGTTGACACACAGCATAGACGATAGCGCTGGCAACCTCCTCGGGCTTCAGCACCTCGGCACCTGTGGGTTCACCGTACTTCTTGAGAGCCTCCTGATCGGTGGACATGCCCAATAGGTCAGTCGCCACATTTCCAGGCTGAACGGCCGTGACCCGAAGGCCAGAACCCGCCGTCTCGAGACGCAGGGCCTGCAGAGTCGCCTCGACAAAGAATTTGCTGGCGGAATAAACGCCCAGACCGGGGAACACCTTGCGACCAGCATCGGAAGAAATGGCGACAATGTGTCCAGCTCCACGGGATAGCATGCCCGGAACTGTAGACGACAAGCAGTTCAGGAGTCCCTTGCAGTTGACATCGACAGTGCGCTCCCACTCGTCGGTCTGGTTGTTGGCCATCATGGTGAAGTACATCACACCTGCACAGCTGACAAGGATGTCGACAGGGCCGAGCTGTTCGGTGGCCTCCTTCATCAGAGACTCCACCTGAGCCTTGCTCGTCACATCCGTCTTGTGAATTAGAACCTTGCCGCCGTAGACGCTAATGTTCTTCTTGACGCCTTCTAGAGCGTCAGTTCGACGAGCTGCCACGGCCACATGTGCGCCCTCCTTGGCAAGGCCAGCAGCCACAGCGGCGCCAATACCAGAAGAAGCACCTGTCACGACAGCAACCTTGCCTGCTAGACGACCTTTGCGAACCTTCTTAGCAACGCCGTTGACTTGTTCGCGTCGAGGAGGTCGAGATAGCCAACCGCGGGCATAGAAGTGTCGCATGTAAATCTCAAGAAGGCGATCAGTCATCTTGGGGCGAGGGACGTCGTACTTGTCGAGTGTAGGCTGTGTCTTGCCATCCTTGAGCACGATAACCGACTTGAGGACCTCTACGCTAGGCATACCACCACGGAGAATGTCGACTGTAAAGGGGTCATTTCCGGTTCTTCTGTTGCCTCGCTTCTCCCACCATAGAGCAACCCAGTCATCCCATGGTAGAGTCTCAGTAGGGTAGCCCAGCTTGGTCAGAGATGCAAACAGTTCGTTAGAAGGAACAGGAGCGGGATCACCCAGGTGGTACATAAGCTGCTCGGTGTCATTGGTATGGTTGGCAAGAGTGACGATGGCGTCGCTGACAAAGTCAACAGGAGTCATCTCCACATACCAACCTTCAACATCAGGAGCACGACCAAGTTGA
The DNA here is from genome assembly GCA_013623715.1 of Fusarium verrucosum. Classification (NCBI taxonomy): domain Eukaryota; kingdom Fungi; phylum Ascomycota; class Sordariomycetes; order Hypocreales; family Nectriaceae; genus Fusarium; species Fusarium verrucosum. Next base: position 137,703 of record JABFFJ010000017.1, read on the forward strand.
AGAGACTCTACAAGGATAGCATTGATCAAATCCCAGGCGTTGGTTGAGCCAGAAACGCTGTGACCAGAGATGGTTCCAGGACGGTAGACTCGCACAGGAATACCTCGTCGGCTGGCCTCATTGACAAGTTTCTCGGCAACCCACTTGGTCTGGCCATAGCCATCCAACAGTTTGGTGGGGACATCATCGGCATCGATGACAGAGTCCTCACACCAACCTGTGTGCGAAGGTGGAAGAACACCATTGGTGGAAACGTGGTGAACAGTAGCACCACTGCGACCAGCAAGTCGAAGAATCTCACGGGTTCCCATAACGTTGGCGTTTCGCAGAGCTGCATAGGGATAAACCAGGTTGACGGTGGCAGCAGCGTGCACAATGACCTGCACACGAGTCGCCAGCTCGTCAAAAACATCAGGGGCAAGACCCAGGCGCTTTCTGGTGAGAGTACCGGGCAAGATCTCAATGCGCTCCAGTAGATAATCCTCCCAAAGTCCAAGATCGATCAAATTCTTTCGGATCCGAGCCATACCAGCAGGTGCACAGTCCTCAACAGGTTCAGGGAATCGCACAAGACAGATGATCTGCGCATCTGTAGAATCGACCAAGTTCTTGAGAAGGAAAGCACCGAGGTAACCAGTAACACCAGTCAGGAGAATTGTCTCCGCATCTCTGAGAGCCCGCATAGGGGTGCCGTTGCTCTGGATGTCTTCAGGGAGGATAGAGTCTGCGCGAAGTACGGCTGGCAAATCAGCCTGCACAGCAGCAGTGTGACCATCACGAGCTGCCTTGATGGCTGAAACATGTCCTTCAAGTGTAGGAGTTCCGGCCAAAGGAGCCAACGGGACAGGGAAACCGAAGGTCTTTGTGAGACGGCCAGCAAGGTCGGCGAGTGCCAGTGAGTGACCTCCCAGGTCGAAAAAGTCGTGTTTCTCTGTGATGACATTGGCGGGCATGTTAAGGGCTGCAGCCCACAATTGAATGACGGTCTCGGTCTTGACCTTGATATTGTGCTCCTTCTTCTTGGGGGCAGCTTGAATGGGTGTTCTCGGGGATGGTGGAGCGGGCAAAGCCTTAAGGTCGACCTTGCCAGAAACATCATGCGTGGGTAGCTCATCCAGCTCAACCCAGACTGAAGGAATCATGTAGTGGGCAAGGTGGTCGGTAAGAGCACGTCGAGCGACGGGGCTGTAGCCATACTCATCGACGAGAGGAATAGTTCGATCTCTAGTCTCGCCCTTCTCTCGAACAATGTAGGCAACAATCTGTCTCTCCAAGCCTTCGCCGCGAGCTACAACCGCACAGTCGCGGACAGCAAGATGCTTTCTTATGGCACTCTCAACAGCACCAGGCTGGACAGTGTAACCACGGGTCTTGATCATACCGCCAACTCGGCCGGTAATCTCCAAGAGTCCACTGGGAAGAATACGGGCCAAATCACCAGTTCGATACATGCGCGCGTCCTTTTCCCCAGCGAAAGGATCCGGTTGGAAAGCCTTGGCTGTTGTCTCGGGCAAGTTGAGGTATCCTCGTGCTAGAAGTTTACCACCAACGAAGAGCTCGCCGCTCTCGCCTTGGTTGACTCTGTTGCCAGCCTCATCGAGGACATATGTATGCTCAGGGTCCGTCGGGGGACCCACGGGGCACACTCTTGTGTCGAAATCAACAAAGGTCTTGATATCACCAACTGCAGTCTCGTGGGTCTCACAGGCACTGTAGACATTGAGGAGACGTGTTTCGGGAAGAGCATCCATTGCCCGGCGGACAAGATCTGTCGTGACAACTTCACCGTTCAACCAGAGCGAGCGAAGATGAGGGAGCTTTTCTCCCAGCTTGGGGTGTCGAGAAAGAACTGTGGCCAAAAGGGTGGGAGTCATGAGGGTGTCGGTGATGCGCCATGAGGATAGAAGCTCAACAAGAGCAACTGGATCGTAACTGGCGTGGTCGGGAATAGCGACAGATGTGGCACCTCGAATGAGGGGTCGAAGCATCTCCCAGATGAAGAAGACATTGCAGGCCACTCTGTCACCAGGCTTGAGGTCACTGACTGAAAACCGCAAGTCGTAAGAACGGACAGCAGCTCTGTGAGGGTTCATAATACCCTTGGGCTTTCCAGTGGTACCGGAAGAGTAGGCGACAAATAATAATCGCTCCACATCGTCGTCCTCTGGCAGTGCCCTTCTCTCATCGAGGTGGGGTGAAATCTCTCCTCTCTCGACCTTGTCGGGGCTGTCGATGACAATGACTGGAGTTTCACATGTGATATTGCCCGAGTACTCGGATTGAGTAAGAATGACAGTTGGCTTTGCATCTTCAATGACATCTCGCAAGAGGCCAGCAGGGTATGCGACCTCGAGAACGAGAAAAGCACCACCAGCTCTCAGGGCAGCGAGAGCGGCGATGACGTAGTCAGCACTTCTGCCCATGAGAACACCGACGAGGTCATCACGACCAACACCATGATCACGCAATCGCTCAGCTAGAGCCCAAGTTTCTCTGTCAAGCTCTGCGTATGTGAGGGTTCTCTTCTCATCTTCAAGGGCCACGGCATCGGGAGTGGCTGAGGCCTGCTGCTCAAAAAGAGCAGCGAGATCCTTGTTGACATCGATAATGGACATGATGTCGAGTGTGTGTTTGTGAAAGAGTGAGGCTCAATGGAGGAGAGGAGAGGTAGGTAGGTAGGTATATATGTAGGTAGGGCAGTAGAAATGAAGATGAAGAGCGGTGGGTGGGTCACGCGACCACTGACTGACTGAATGAGCTAGACAGGATGGAGATGTCGGTGACGGGTCCGGTAGTAGCTATCAATCCCCAACGGATTGCCTCCCTTCCTTTCTAGGTTCAGCAGGGGAGTGTTAGATAGTTTATGATCCTTGAGCCGAGGTGAATTGACCAAGATGAGGCTGCTAACAGTGAAGCACTTTTCAAGTTCCCATATCTTGAGGGTCTCGCGGGGCAATAAGGTTGTGGACCTCTGTAGCTGTTAAGCGATGATACAACCAAGATCAAGTAAACAGAGCCAAGAAAAGGAATTGATAACACAAAAAGGTACCTACCTACCTAGAGCTATCAACACCCTCGAGTTTATACAAAGAGGCCACCTGGAAGCAACTGTAGCATCTTTTATTATCCGCAATGCTGGTTCATCATTGTCAAGGAAGTGCCAATTGGCATGCCCCCACGGAGAATCGGCTATTCATGATTGGGCTGGAGCGGCGCCATACCGCTAGATCTAGACATATTTAGGCCTAGCTGCCCGCCAAATTTTGGGACCTGGAGGCAAGGGACTCCATAACGGCCCTGGAGAAGTCATGGAGGGGGGGGATTGCAATGGAAGCATATCTTTGGTTCTCTCGTATTCCTCTTGAATATGAGGTTGGGACAGTCTCGACACATAGAAACGATGTTCAATCGCTGTATGAAACAAACAAACAGTCTTTAAAGACATCAATTGATCCCTGTCAAGCAGAAACAAGGGACTTCTCAACGAAACAAACGAAACTTAGATCACTTTCACGTGCTAAAAAAGCCATTCTTCTCTGAACCCCTGCAACCTTCTAGCGCTAATCGAAGACACCCACCTTCACGAGGGTTACATACAGGGTAAGGGAGGTAACCTCGAATTTTAAAGCCTCCATTCAAACATGTGCAGCATCAATTTACATTGTCCACGAGATTAAGGCATAACTAGCTTTTGAATTTTGTTGGTATATTTCTATAGCAAAGGGAATGCAAGTATCGTCAGAGCTCGTGCCACTTGCTGCAGGTTTGCCATGCACAATGTGTTAATCCCAGCAAGCTAAACTTGGATTTCTTCCTCCAACCAAGTCACCCGCATAATTCACAGTGTGTGCGGGATTAATTAAGTTTACAACTATTGTGGTTGCTTGTCACACGAGATGACACATGCTGCAGATCCTTCAGGGCAGACAATCAATCTCCCCGTTCTCATTGATATCATTGACTCGTGACAAACCTTCTGTTCACCTTGACCGGTCAACCTACTAACCTATCAGTCTATTATTATCTCAACGTGCCACCCCCCTCCGCCAACTTTTCCAACCCATCACTCATTTAAACCACGAACCAGAACACAAAGCCCCATCACATCACGATTCTCCCCGTCGTGCATCATGCTGATTGGCGCCGACGACCCGAAGCAGATGGGTCGGGCCATCGCCACTATTGTCGCGCATTACCCCATTGATCTTCGTGCATGACGCTCGGGGAGTCTGTTTCTTGGAATGTTGACGAATCAAAGTGTCTGGGATGAGCTTGTTTGAGGCACAAAACCTGGTACTGGATATGGTGGTTCTTCAGTGGCTTGCTTGAAGGATGATGGGACTCTGACGAGCGATGGTGGGTGAACGACACGTGTAAGATGTCATAACTCTTACCAATGCCTTGATCAAAGTGATTGCCATCGGCTCCTCGCTACTGAGCTATAGTTTTACATACATACATAGAAGAACGTTGAAGGCGGTATTTAGACATGGGGTGCTCCATCCTGGATGCACAACATCTAAAGAAGCTTAAAGCTAGGCTTGGCATAACGACGTTAGTGACCTTGTGTACATACGCAGAGCCTCCAAGCCAATAACATCCACTGAGCAGAACAGTTTGATCCGGAGCCAATGGTTTGCTGGAAGAAAGCTCGACAAATCTCTTACTACTACTACTTACTACTACTACTTACTACTACTACTTACTACTACTACTTACTACTACTTTGATTCTGTACCACACTCCTCACGAGCCTGCCCAAGAGAAACACAGCAAGCCCATCATGAGCAATCACCACATGTGTTGATCATCTAACTTAGTGGGTTACTCTCATATGGCATTCAAAATTGACTCTGTCACGTTAGCCGCCTCAAAAGTGAGGACTTTTGGGTTTTCAGAGCATTGGTACTATTCGCTCGGATATGCTTTTGAGTTATGGGAGCTAGTGCTAAACAGTTGGGCATTATCTGACATTGGATCATCCCAGCCCGTAGAATAATAGGCATTTTGTTTAATTCTACCCCAAGAACCCCCTACAGGTAAATAAGTCACGCACTCTTCCAAAGCTAACTCCAACTAACCAGCACTGGATATGGACTCAAGTGCTGGTATAATTTTTGTTGATCCGTTGCTGGGGTTTGACCACAGGAAAAGAAAGGCCCAATCTTCAATAGACTCGTTGCCCGCTGTCTGAGGACGGATGAAACCGCTTGTCACCGTAACACCAGCAATCAGGATCGCCATGAGCGTAAACGGTAGACCCATCCATACCGAGCCAAGCTCCATGCCCTCCACCAACAGGACACTCATAACAGGAGCTGTCACACTCCGCGAGACCATGCTCAGGTGAGTGCCGCGCTGCAGACGGTGCCCACTTGGTCAGGTCGTACAACGCCGCCAAGCAAGCTCATCAATGACCCAGTTGTACAACTGTCGAGTGCTACGAATACAAGCCCAGTGGTTTCAACCGCCAAAGCTGGGGTAAGACCTACCGGTAAAGACCCAAAGCCGCCATAGAGATGGCAACTATGGCATATCGGACCACGAGTGCAACCAGTCCACCCCTCGGCTCAGCAATTGTGAGAGCGAGGAACGGAAGTGGCCCGAGAACAGAACACAGAGGATGGGAGCGAACTGCCAGTAACACACGGCCATGATCCAAGCAAGGGAAACAAAGATGCCAGTGCCGCTAAGAATGAGCACATCCTCGGCCGATGCGCTCTGCTAAGAGGCCACAGGGCACAATACACAACAGGTCCGGTATCAGAGGCACGAGCTGCTGAAAGCCGCGTACAAGCGCAAGCGCAAGCTCTTACCGGTCATGCTGGTCTGACTCTGAGTGATGATGTGTCTTGTATGACGGACTCGTAGATCTGGACGAGTGCAGCTGGTCGGAGACCATCACCGAGCATCAATGTGAATGTGAAAGCGCAGAGAAGCTGAACAATACGTCGTTATTCGCTGGGGGGATATGTCGATTGGCTCGAGATGCACGTCACTTTGGAGTAGAGGTGTGGTTTCATGGCGATTATCGTCGCTGTTTATCGTAGCAATTATTACTCCTGCAACGCGTCAGACCACTAAGAAACAAATAAATACACGAAGCTTGTGTCCCTGTATACTAGGTGCGTAGGTATACATACTTACCTTGTGGTATGCTTTGTAGTTTGAACTAACTACCGAATCTCAAAGCCGGTGTGAGTTGTAACTGAAATTGACCTGCCTATATCTTATACACCACAAAGAGGGGAGAAATCATAGTATTAGGTTTATAGATAGTTGCAGCAGTTGTTGAGGTATTGGTATATGTCTAAATGGTGGCCTAGATGTGTTATTTGTAGTTGAGCTTTGAGGCTGAAAGCTTGGCCTTCCCACAGCCTACATAAGTTGATCTGCTTAAGCTTATTTGGAGAGTTTAATAAAAGTGGAATATCACTTTGAAGTGACATTATTTGGCTGGCAGCAGAACAGAGCAGAGCCTCATAAGCACGGCCACCTGACTGGCTGCAGTGAGTGAATAGGGCAAGCAAACGTGTAACTCTATCTCAACAACAACACCAAACATGGAAACATTGAGGAAATACTACAACGGTATTCAAATTTGGGTGCGTAATTGCTTTTCTGCGGTAAGAATATGTAGTAGATGAAAGATAAATCCACGTAACAAATAGTAGGTAGCCGTTAAAACCGTCAAGTTAAAACTGTCACCATATTAAACGGAATCCCATCTAAATATAAAATAGCATGATTCTTCACTTCAAACACCTTATCCGGCCCCACCCAGCATGTCAAAAGGGACCCGCCTAAACAACGCCCTTTTGCATGTCTTGTCATTCTCGCAGGGTCCCATCATGTCAAAACACAACGCCCTTTGTCATGTCAAGACATGCTGCTCATAGAAAATTACCCATAATTTGACGATTTTGCTTCAAGATACCCCAATCAGCCTCTCCCCTGTGATCTACTGACACGCCTTGTCAATAGTTGACGTAAAATGAATCCATCGTACTACATGCGCTGCAACAATAAATTCATCGATGCCCCCCCCTTGAAGCTTGATCTTGTCTTTATTCTATTGTCCTTTCTTGACGATGACTCTGACTTCAGATTAAGATTTCACATTTATTCGACCGATTTCACGCTTACGTTACGAGACATCGAGTATTCAGGGTATCATACGTTTCATTATAACTATTACTGCTATACATACATCAAAAAGGACCCAAAACACTTTTGCTACTTTTCCAACACCCAAAACTCCGAACCGAACCGAACCGAATGAAGCCGTTTACAATTCCTGTCGTCCCTTGCTCAGATCGACCTCAGCCATCGGCACAACCTTGGTTCGGCAGATGAGCTTGTGGCCAATATAGAGGATAAAGAAGAGAATCAAGCTGATGTAGTTGGAGAAGAACTCAGCCGTGCTCCACTTGATGAAGACGGTGAAACCACAAGTGAGGGTGATGAGAGCTACGAAGAAAGCGCCATAATAGGACAGGTAGGGCTGGAGAGGCGCGATGTAGGGGAGTTCAGAGCGAGGAATGCCCTGCACGGCCATGATCTTCTGGAAGCGGATATGGCAGACGTTGATGAGAACCCAGGTGATGAAGCACGAGGTGGAACTGACGTTGAGAAGCCAGTTGAAGACCTGTTCACCGCTGGAGGAGAGGTTGATGTAGGCGATGAGGCCCATGAGAGCGCAAGCGCCCACGGCGAAGTAGGGGATGCCGTGCTTGTTGGTGCGCTTCATGAAGGCGGGGGCGAGGCCATCCTCAGCCAGAGCGACCATGATACGGCTACTGGAGTAGACGTTTGAGTTGGCGGCAGTGAGGATGGCAGTGAGAAGAACGGCGTTGATGATGTGAGGGAGGACGTTGACACCAGCGCGGGTAGCAACAACGACGAGAGGTGAGGCAGAGGCGTCACGACCATCAGAGTCAAGTCGAGGATCGTTGAAAGGCACGTTGATGCCGATGAAGAAGACGGTGGCCATGAAGAGGCTGAAAATACCCCAGAAAGTCCAGCGGATGGCTTGGGGGATGGCCTTGCGAGGGTTGGCAGTCTCACCGGCACCAACACCGACGAGCTCAGTTCCCTGGTAAGAGAAACCAGCAGTGACGAGGACAGCCCAGAAACCGACAAACCTGCCCGTGGGACCCTCAATGTCCATGTAGGTGTTTGTGACGCCGGGGTCGCTCCAGTACTTGAAGCCAATGTAACCCTCGTCGCCGACACCAGCGTTGACGCAGATGGAGAAGATGATGAAGCCAACGATGGTAACGACCTTGATCATGGAGAACCACATCTCGATCTCTCCAAAGATGCGCACAGGGACAAAGTTGAGCCCTGTAAATAGAGCCCAGAAGACGCTGATCCAGATGGCGATGCTGAGATCCTTATTCCAATACTGGATGATGATTCCAGCAGCGACGAGTTCGAGAGCAAAGGTGATGGACCAGCTGAACCAGTACAGCCAACCCATGGCAAAACCCAGAGTAGGATCAACGAAGCGAGCAGTATATGAGGTGAAGGAACCAGTAATGGGAATGTAGGCAGCCATCTCTCCCAAGCTGACCATGACAGCGTAAACGACAGAGCCCATAAAGGCAAAAGCCACAAGCAGAGAGACAGGACCGGCCTTGACGAGAGCAGGACCAATGCCGAGGAAGAGACCAGTTCCAATGGTACCTCCGATAGCGATGAACTGCAAGTGACGCGAGCTCATGGCCCTGTCAAGGCCAGCCTCACCAGTCTCTACATCCTCCTTGTCGCCCTTGTTCATCTTGTCGTTGCTTATATGAGGGGACTTTTCGTCCGCCGAAGATGAATCCAGAAGCATGATTGCGATGTGTGAGGGTAATGAAGAATGCGAGACAACGGGAAAAGAAGACAGGATGCTCGCTTGGAAGAGGAGAAGAAAGAGTAGGTAAGATGAGCTGGTAGACGAAAGACCGAGACCAAGTGGGCTGTTATGTAAAAGAATGAAATGTCAATGGTGCCGGGGATGTTGAAGGGGAATGAATGGGCCCATTACGAAAAATTTCGATAGTTATCGGGCCAGAGGTCGAGATAGTAAATTGATCAGTGTGAGTGGATGTACTAAGACTATTCTGACGAGATTTTCTTAGTATTTGCCTCATTGATGAGCCATTCATCTACTGACTGCAGAGTGCAAGGCAAGTCTGCAATCATGTCACTCTCACCATCGGATTATCCGTCTTCCCCAGCTTCCTATTTCAACGTAAATCACGCTATATATCACAGCTGAATAATACACATCACATTTAAATAGGTCGTGTTTAATGAAACACACCAGGGAGACCTCCGAATCTATTTCTCCTGATCGCAAATATCGCGAGATGTTCAACATTCAACTGGAGTTTCCGGTTTGTTACCGACCGATTGAGTTAGACTTCCGGCGAACTCGCCACTAAGAACGGATTGTCACCCTAGCCGCAGAAAAAAAAAATTAATCTCAACCGTCAGGGGCCACTAAGCAAATCCTTGCACGGGCTGTCCGCTGCGAGAAGAAACACCACGGCCAATAATATTCTCATGAGGGGAATAAAAAGAGAAAATTTGGAGTAGGTAGCTTGGTGCTGCAGGTAAGCCAATGGAACTAAGCACAAATAAACATGCTTCGATTTGTTCCATGCAGCTCGTGGTGTGATTTAGTCTTTTGGTGCGGCTCTTTTGTTCCGACGACGACCTCGCATCTCCGGCGACTCTTTGGCAAATCTCCTCTCTCGGAGAGCACCGGCCATAAATAGTACCTAGTGGGAATAATACATCGGGGACAATTCTGGGTCCCGGTAATCAGCAGTGTTACGGTTACGTATAGATATGAGATGCAGAAAATAAGCATCAAGTTGGGGATTGAGGAGAACCTGGACTTTTTGATGTTTTCATTATGTATTCGTCTCCGCATCTGGCGATTACGGGCCGAGACGACGGTTGAGTCATTTGGATCGAGTTCCGATATCATGGAACGCGTGGTGGTGATATCCATCTGACTCAGATGGCAGCTCCCAGCATAAACATTCCACTCCCGCATATAACCGTTCCCCCCTCCGCGTTATCCCCATGGTTCGACAATCTCGCTTGATCCGACCCCATCTCACGACAATTTAGGTGACAAACTCTTTGGTGATCGAGTTGTGTAATGTATTGCGTTTACCTCTCAGCTTACACTCTTCAAGCTAGGATTGTGATGGAAAATTAGATCCGGGGTATCTTCCCACGAGGCATACATAACCTCGCGTCGTTGCAGGTCCATGTCCGATAGGTTCTTACCTGGATGTTATTTTATCTTCAATGGACTTTTCTTGGCGAGTATTGTTGGTGAGATGAGACCTAAAAGAACCTGTTTTCCCATACTCGAGCGTTAGTTGCGATTGTGCGAGCCTCAAACTCACACCACTCATGGCTTGGGCCTCACGTCTGATCTGGCTGTGGGTTAAAATGACCTTGTGCAATTGCTAGGTACCGATGCTAGTTACATACTACATAGTAGATATCTGCTATCCAGATCGATTTATAACTGGATGTACGTGTCGCCTAGAAATGACCTATTTGAGGACTTGTAATGACTTTTTTTTTTAATTTAGGTACTTTTCTCCTTGAGGTCTATTTTTCCTACATTTTTGGCCTATTGCTAGAAAGCTATCTTGCAAGCAGTTTTAATACTGAGGCGGTTTGCAAGGCAGCTGAATCGGACGTGAGGCCACCAATCAGGTCTTACCCACCATCACCAACTTCATTTTTTCACTGCAATTTTAACCCACCACGACGCCCATAACAGTTGGCTTACCAATGCAAGAGATTTCGTTCCTATTACATGCAGCTCGAGCTCAGGGCTATCATTTTAGCCCGCATATGAATCAAGACTGTTTCTTGACCATTTCTTCAGGTTATCTCTCTGGCTCGGGAGACCAAGCATAACTACACAAGTAGATGAACTCTCCCGCAATTGTAGTCGATGATAAGCTGTAAAGTTATAAACACACTCTCTACTAACTCTCCTTCTCCTTCGGCTGTCAATATGAGGTCTATTATTATTTGCGATTATGCAGTGCAGTGAATTATATAGAAGCTAACACGGAGTCTCTTTCAGCTCGATCTCTCCTACGAAAACCATTAATAAGTACAAGTCTAGATCTCTTAAATTAATATTTAACCTACTGGGATTAAGTATTAAGTAAAATTTGTCGTTATCTGATATTTATAAGATTTTACCCTTGAGTTCTAATATCCCGGAGTCTTAAGGAGCTGGCGGGACAGGATGTCATGGTCGGCCTCCCATCATCTTCACTGCAATTTTAACCTACCGCAACGCCCGCAATAGTTATCATCAACCTGCAAGAAATTTCATTCCAACTTGCGCAGCTCGGGCTCGGGGCTCAGGGCAATTATTTTAGGTTATATATGAACCATGACTTATCTTAACTATTTATTTGGGACATCTCTCTGGTTTGGGAGACCAAGCATACCAAGGTACAAAAGTAAATGAACTCTCCTGCAATTATAGTAGCCGATGGTGAATTGCAAAGTCACAAATACTCCCTCTGCCATCTCTCCTTGATATGAGATCTAATAGGTATTGGTTGCGTTCATGCAGTGCAGCCAATTACATACCTAGCAGAGCCTCAAACTTGCCTACTTGCTGCCTACTTGCGCGTTGCCCGACTTCACTGCAATTTTAACCCACCACGACACCCGCAACCTGTAAGAAATTCCATTCCAATATTGCATATAGCTTGCACTTAGGGTTGTTATTTTGGTCCGCCTATAAATCAAGACTTATCCCCTGACCAATCCTTTAGGTCTTCTCTGTGAGAGGCCAAGCACGGGCAGCTATAATAGCCAGTTCTCTGGAACTCCAGGACACTGGAACCCAACGGAAGGGTTAATCTCAGATAGTAAACGGCGATAGTTTCTGGGCACTTAATACTTAATTCCAGCAAGCTAAATCTTAACTTGAGAGGTCTGTACTTGTACTTGTTTTCGCTTTTCGTATTAGTGTGTTGAAAAGAGCTTCTGCATTGTTTTAAGCTTGGCTACCTACCTAGGTATGAGCCATGACTGAGTTCCAGGCTCTATCTAATACTGCGCTGCACAATCGCAACTAATACTACCTAGAACTCATATTGACTGCGGAAGGAGACCTACCTAATTGAGTGAGTTGCCGATCTGTCTGCATATTCACTGCAATTTTAATTCACTACGTTAACTTAACTAGATTTCTTAGTCACCATATAATGAATTATCTTAGGTACCTACACTGGGATAGGTAAGCTAGGTCTCCTGCAAGCTATAGCCACTGCCGATTATAAAATATTCGGGTGTCATCTTTTAACATAACTAGAGAGATCCGGACTTGTACTTGTTTTCACTTTTCGTATCAGTGTGTTGAAAAGAGCTTCCGCATTATGAACCATGGGTGAGTTCCTGGTTCTATCTAATACTGCACTGCACAATCGCAACTAATACTAGAACTCATACCGACTGCGGAAGGAGATTGAAGAGAGAGCATTTATATCTGCACTTTATTGTTGGTAGTGGTGTGGCGGATGCAGTGTAGAAATTACAGTAAAGTTGTTAGACCGAATGACTGGATGCTTGTCGAATGAGTCACTGGATGCTTGTCGATTGAGTCACTCGAAAGGACCATCTGCCTTGATCTTCACTGCAATTTTAACCCACCCGATGACTCGACCAGATTTCTTAGTCGCCGCCTATATAACGAATCACTTTAGGTAGTAGGTAGGTATGTACATTGGGATAAGCGCTACTGCAAGCTGTAGCCACTGCCGATGATAAAATATCCGGGTGTTATCTTTTAATATACCTACATATAAGAGAGATCTGGACTTGAACTTGTTTTCGCTCCTCGGGTCGGGCTGAATATTCACTGCAATTTTAACCCACCACGACGCTCGCGACAGATATCATCAACTAACCTACAAGAAATTTCATTCTAATATTACATACACCTCGATCTCAGAGTTATTATTTTAGTCTATATATAAATCAAGACTTATTCCCTGACTATATCTGGGTCTTCTCTGCGCCGGGAGATCAAGCACAGCTATATATAGTTATATATATAGATAAATATATATGCAACTACAGTCAATAATAAAGTGCAGAGTCGGAATTTTCTTTCGACTAATTTCCCTTCTCCTTCCGCTGTCGATATGAGATCTAATATCAGTTGCGATTGTACAGTGTAGGTAGTCGATTGTTGGAGCCTTGAACTCACTCATACATACCTAGGTAGGTAGTTCATACCCAAGCTTGAAACAGCGCGGATTTTCCAGCTTGATCTGTCCTGCAAAGGGGGGCAGGCATTGATAGGCTTTACTGTAGCCGACAACCTTCACTGCAATTTTAACCCACCACGACAGCGCAGGATATATCCCGACTTATGCGGCTCTGCATGCGGCTCGCGACTTCACTGCAATTTTAATACACCACGACGACTCGACCAGATTTCTTAGTCACCACACAACGAATCATCTTAGGTACCTACACTGGGATAGGTTAGTAAGCTAGGTCTCCTGCAAGCTGCAGCCACTGCCGATTATAAAATGTCATCTTTCAATATTCTCCGCCAACATTCATTCTATTTACGCTATTGGACAGCGGTTGATGCCAGGTACCGGAATGACAACTAGAGCTATCTACTGCGACATGATGAATTCAACATTAGGCGAGCTGCATCCGTACAGAGAGAGGACACAGTCTGCTTTGGATGGTCGTGCATCCTAATGAAACAAACAAATACCGGTAGGTAGCCTTCTCACATCCCGTCCCCTGGACAGTTTGATTAAGCATATTCAAAGGCATCAAGATTGGCGCTCGGCTCGGCAGGTCGGCATTTTGGACAAGCCATTAGCGGCTCTTAGCAATTCGCGCCCAGCATATCACTTTACAAGTTCAGCTGATTATGCCCTGTAGCTACAGGGCATCTTCCGTTATGCTTCATCTCGATTGGCTGCCGCCCCACCCTAAGCCAAGTTCCGTTACATGTATTGCCTTGGATCGCTCAAGCAGGCGCCTCAATGACCTCATGACGTTTGGCCAAGATGTGATGTCTTTGATTCTGTGGTAGGTAGGAGCGAGCAATCTTGGAGGCCCCGCTTGCAGTGCTGCTTGTTTTGGGATCATGATCTTTTCCCCTTCCTCCCCTTTTTTGTTTATTCCCAACATCCATCTCCATCAATCGTCATTAATCAACATCGCATTTTCCACCAGAAGCTTAGTCGCGACTGATTGGATTCGGCAGCCATATCACTCACTGCCGGTACTTGAGTTTGGCATCCCTGCGCTGATCACCTAGACCCAATCGCGCGAATCAATCAATCAACTCAACATACGAACAAACTCGATCGCGCGTCGCAATCATGGGGGAAGCGGATACTTATTTCAACCCCAACGGAGGCGGTTATCAACAGCAATACCAGCCTCAACCTCCTCCTGCCGCTCATCAGCAATACCAACCGCCGCCACCCCAGCAGCCCTACCAGCAAGGCCCTCCTCAGAACGCCAATGGCTACATGCCCGCTCAAGGCTACGACAATGAAAAGACGTCCTTCGATGAGCAGTTCAAGATCCCCAAGCCAAAGTACAATGATCTCTGGGCTGGTATTGTCTTCATCTGCTTCATGATCGGTTATGTTGTGGTCTCTGGTCTCGCTCTTCAAGGTTACGCTGCCAACAAGGGTAATGCTGGTTCTGGCATCTACGGTAATCGCAACGACTTCTCACTCAACACCAGCACCGTCATCCTCTTCATGTTCGTCCTCGCTGTCGCCTTTGTCCTCTCATTCGCATACATCTGGCTTGCACGAGCTTTCCCCAAGCAGTTCATCTGGGTCACTGGCATTCTCAATGTCTGCTGGGCCATTGGAACCGCCATCTTTTACCTCTGGCGCAAATACTGGTCTGCTGGAATCGTCTTCCTCATCTTTGGTCTATTCATGGCCTTCTGTTTCTGGACTTGGATCTCGCGAATTCCCTTTTCGGCTCTCATGCTTCGCACTACCATCGACGTCAGCAAGAAGCATGGCCATGTCTATCTCACCAGTCTGATCGGAGGCATCATCGCCACAGCCTTCTCTGCTTGGTTCTCCATTACTCTTGTCGCAATCTACATCAAGTATCAACCCGCCAACGACAACCCCTCTTGCGCCGACGGCGGCTGTGGTAAGGGCAAGGTCATCGGTCTCATCGTCTTCATCACCTTTACCATGTACTGGTTCTCCGAATGGCTCAAGAACACGATCCACACCACAATCGCCGGTGTCTATGGCTCTTGGTACTTCAACCCTCACAATTTCCCCAAGGATGCTACCCGCGCTTCTGCCAAGCGAGCCCTGACCTACAGCTTTGGCTCCATCTGTCTTGGTAGCTTGTTGGTTGCCATTATCCAGTTCATTCGCCAAATCTGCAATGCCGCTCGCAACCAGGAGGCTGCAGATGGTAGCATGTTGGGATATGCTCTCTTCTGCGTCGTCGGCTGTCTGCTGGGACTTTTGGAATGGGCTGTCGAATTCCTCAATCGATATGCTTTCTGCCACATTGCTCTCTATGGCAAGGCTTACTTTGCGGCTGCTAAGGATACATGGAAGATGATCAAGGACCGTGGAATTGATGCTCTGATCAATGTAAGGACCAACCAACCCCTCAACTCTGTTACAAGTCCACTACTAACATGCGCAGGACTGCCTCATCGGACCCGTTCTTTCGTTCGGCGCCCTCTTCATCGCATATGCCTGCGCCCTCTTGGCTTATCTCTACCTTTACTTCACCGACCCCCCCTACAACAACAACGGCCAATACACCGCAGTCGTCCTGGCCTTTTCTTTCCTCATCGGCTTCCAGATCGCCAATATTTTCACCACTCCCATCTCGAGTGGTATCGAGACCATCTTTGTTGCTGCCGGCTGGGATCCTCAGGTCATGTGGCGCGACCACCCCGAACTGTACAACGAGATGGTCAAGGTGTATCCCAAGGTTCAGCAGGTCATTCAAGACCGCTAAGCGCGGGGATTCTTTTGACGAATTATTGATTGGCTGGCCACTTGTCTTTGAATGATACCATAGAAGGATACCGGAGGAACCATTGTGTTTCTGTTTGCAAGAAAAGATTGTCTGTGTTTCTCGCGGCGATTTTGCACCGCTGTAAGATGTAATGATCCATCATCTAATAAATAATACCTACCCTCTTCTGATTGACCTCGTACATCTCACGCAACATGCTCTTAAGTCTTACGCTGTTGAACACAGATGCAGTCAAGTCACTAGAATTGAATATTATGTATTACAACATGCCAGGGTATCAATCAACAAGTCCACAAATGCAAAGTCCCATATCCAACGCCTCCTGCGTGAAAAATGTGACCAAACCTTTTCATCTCGGCCTGAAGAAAATCTCCAATCAGCCTCTCTGCATCCAACGTCACCATCTACTCAACAGCCCCAACTGCCAAACGACTGTAGGCCCCATTCGAGAGCACCGAACTATCTGTCTAAACCAATGCGCCCCTAAGCATCGTCGATCTGCGTCCCGGTCTCGTCGTACTCTGTGACTTCTTCCAGAGCAGCCAAACTCTCATTGTCATGTCCAATCTGTCTACGTGCATTGAGCGCAGTAATGCGTTTCTTGTCTGGTCGGAGAATACTCCACATCTCTGCCGTTACTGCAATGGCGCTTGCATCTGATGCGCCGCGCGACATCATGGCTTTCATCCATGCGAGTTGCTTACCTGATAGACGCCAAACCATCACGTATGCCTTTTCATAGCCTAGTTTGAACATGGTAGATGCCTTGAGAAGTTCCCACTTGCTTAGAGATGGGTCTCCGTTCCATTTATCGAGAAGAGGCTTGACTTGCTTAGAGGCGAGAAGTTCAGATGGCGGTTGGTATGAAGCCCATTTTTGGTGGATCTCCTTGACCTTTGCGGAGAATTCGTTGTTGAAAGGGTCGCTTTTGCTGCCTGCCATGGTTTGTTTCCACTCGTCGATTATATCACAGACCTTTGCGCGGAGTGTAACCATAAGTCTGCCGATGATTCTAGACTCGTTCTTCTGGCTTTCAAAGTCATCCCATAGACGAGCGAGGTCTTTGTCCCATGCCTGAACCGGGACATCCTTTCCAAACAGTGCATCATAGAACATCTTCAGTGCGCTATCAACAGTATCCTCGGCCACCACGAACTTGAGTTCATCGAGGATATGGATAGAGCCATCTCTTCTGACATAGTTGTGACGAGAACTTCTCTCGTTTTCGTATGCGGGCTCTTTGCCTTTCATGTTCATATCGCGCTTTAACCGATCGTAGTCTTCCCGACTGAATAACAGTCCTTGCTTGGCTTGATCCACGAGGAGACTAACAAGTGTACTCAAAGCGACAGCTCGCTCGCTGGTGACGCCTCCTTCAAGATAGCAGAGCTTTTCTTTGAACTTGGTGGCAATACCTAAATACCCTGGCTGCATGTTGAACGAAATTGCTGAGCGTAGAAAATTTGTACATGCGCTCTCTACATCAGGAGTTGTACTGAGAATTGATTCGAAGCTTGGGTTGAGCTTTTTGAGGTATCCCTGGCCGACGAGATCCGGTTCAATGGGCTTTGCGGCGTTGTTAAAGTTCCCAACGACATCAGGATCCCAGCAGATCCAGGCAAGATCACCATCGTAATCACCACCAGAGAGCATATCGGCGAGTGGTGATTTGCCCTTGGATGAGAAAACAATAACATCCTTTAGTCTCTTCAAGTTCGGCCGGAAAACAGCCTTGACCTTCTGGATGTCGCTGACGAAATGGGCTGGGGCTCGAGCGACGAGAATGTCAATACCATCGAGTAACGTATCTGACTCTCCATCAGCTTGGAACTTGGAAGAAAAGGCAAGTTGTACCTCGCCTTCTTCCAGTGTGCCAGTAAAGTCCACCGTCATAAATGCGTAGGTTGATCGAGGAATCTTGATGTTCATCTTGGCCTTCAGTTGCTCCGCTTGTCTCTTCTGATTATTCCACACCATATCTCGCAGGAACCGACACTTGGTGGCATCAAAGCCAGCGTCAAGCAGATATGAGATTCTGTCTTCGTCTCGCTCTGGTAGGGCACCCACAAATGGCACATTGCCCAAGGTTACTCGATCAAATCCGCGATGGGTCCAGCCGCGAAGGTTGGTAGGATGGGTCATAGCAGCCAGTTGGCCCCCAATCTCCTCCTGCAGACCGTTTGCCAAATGATGAGCGATGATCTTTCGCATGTCCTGAGGCACAGGTGCCTGCGCTTCGAGTACCGGGATGAATTGCGTATTGAGTGCTGCAGACTTCAACTCCCTTGACCACTCGCGTACCTCAAATGTCCGATGGTGAATATCATCATAGTCGCAGTTCCATTTGCGTTGTGAGGGATACGTTTCAATCCACACATCACTATCCAGTCCATCATCCTCGACGTCAACTATCCACATCCCTTTTGCACTGCCGATACGGCCCTGGAATGCACATGGAGTTTCCATAAGTCCCAAGTGAGCTGCTACGTTGCGGGCGAGGGTGCGAGACATTCGGCCGATGCCGTCACCCATATCCTTTTGCTCTTTCTTGTCTTTGCTGCTCATGAACTTGTTGAAGCCTAGCATTGTATCACGGTGTCGAAACTGGTGCGGTTCGATGATGGTGGTGGGAACAGTCTTGCTGAGGCCTGGACTGGGAGATTAGCCGATTGCACGAGGGAAAAAGGAAAAAAAGAACTCACTAAGGGCAAGCCGTGAGAACAGCTTTGGTACAGCCTGCGAAGCGTTCTGCTCAATATTGACAGCCCAGTTCAACAGATCGCAGCGTCGCATCTTTGTCCGATACCCCGGAGACGTTGCTTCTTCCAATGAAGGGAACTTGCTTTCGGGAAGACGAAAATTGATGCCATCGGTTGCAAAGAAATAGACACGCTCCTGCATAATAGTCATTGACTTATGGGGAGGGTTAGGATCTTTGATGGACTTTTTGGCCTCGCGGGTGTAGAAAGGTGCCCATGAACGACCGACAAAGTAATGGAGGCTTTCAGTTAGCCATTTGATGATTGTATCTGGACCTTGTGTGTCTTGCTTAATTATATCGGGAGCGTCTCTGGAAGTTGGTGATGGCATGATAATCTCCATAAAACGATCTGCACCAAAACGACGGGCAAGTCGATGCCCAAGCTCAAGACGAGGCGGTTGGAGCTTGACTCGGTACAATGGACCAGTGTCCTCGGTGTTGTAAACATATTCTGCAGCGAGAACAATACACTTGTCCTGCGAAGCAAAGGATCCAAAGGCTGCATCCCACACGGCTCGGTCGCAAGCCTGAGGCAAGCCTTCTCCAACAAAGAGCCGGTGATTGATGATCTGACCCCGGAACCTAGTTTGATCACGCCAGCTATCATCAGGCCTATATTCGAGATCCCACTGAGACAGGTCCACGCGACAATGAAGTGCAGCACGAGTCAGTTCCCACAGAATGATGAGAGGTGCCTGGTTCAACCCAGGAATGGGAAACTTTGGCCAGATGTTTCGCAGACGATCTGCCAGTGCACATGAAGGGGGTTCTGGGAAGAAATCTGGTGCATCAAGAACCGGCGTATCCGACTCGTTCATTTCTGGGAGGCTAGAGTAAGCTGTGCCGGGACTGCTAGATCGAATTGGCCCTTTAAGTTTCATATCGACATGGCTTCGTATAGGCTGAGGTATAGACAGAGGTGGGAGCATGGGCTCATCCACAGGTTGATCGGTTTCCTCATCAGTAAAATCGATAACAGGCTCAGGAGGCGTCTGATCCCCATACCGCCGAAATGAGGATGGCTTCGCTGGATCGACGTCATTGCGTTTGCCCTCAGTTGGTGGCTCGTACTTGAATTGTCGAATTGTCTGGGAGAAGGGAGTCGATAAATCCTTGGAGTCGGCATTGAACGAAGGCTGAGATCTTTTGAAGGAGGTATTTGTCAAGACAGTCGCCTGAGTGCTTGGTGCACAGTCGTTTGTAAACACACTAGGGGCCAGCGAGGCTTTACTGGAGTTGAAGGATGTGATAGCAGAAGATAAGGGTTGTGTGCTGGAAAATGGGGTGGTAGTGATGCCATTGGGGAATGACGATGTACCTGCGGCGCGAGCGGGCCGTCCCGTTGACAGACGACTACTACTGGAGGCAAAAGCTGTAGAGCGAACTGGGATGTTGTCAATGCCATCACACACTGGAGAAGCATCGAAAGAGTTTCTGTATCTCTTTGGCGTAGAATCCGGGAATTCATCAGAATTGCGCTTCGAATGCCTCGAACGCTGCGTATTCACGATGTTGTCATCCTGGAGCAGCTTCAACAGAAAGCTTTGGAGTTCGGCACGCTCTTCTGGAGTCAAACGGGTACGTTGACGATGTGGGTCGTAAAAAGAGGACCTGCTCGGGATAGTGTCAGGGTCAGCGCGGGGCTTTCTAATCCAATTCTTCAGATGGTCGTCGGCCTGCTCGCGGAAGCGTGCTAGACATATCGACAGACGGTTGGGGTCCTGAAACTTGAGGCGATATGCTCGAAGATAGATGGACTCGCTTCGTTCTTGATCTCCAGTTCGATGCTGTAGCCGACGCTTACTGGGCGACAGGGTCAAATCTGGGATATGAAGTTGAAGCTGAAAATCGGTGCTCAAAGAACGAATGGTGCGATCAAGCTCCTTTGCTTGCTCTCCTTTCCTGAATAAGGGTTGCTGAGTAGCATTAGCTGCCATGGCGACCGGCGCCAGCAGGAGGCCCAAAAAGATAAGGCGGGCGAGTCAACCGGTGGAACGGTTTAATGAGTGAAGGTTAGGTTTGGTTCTGGTTCTGGTTTTGGTTTTTAGCGCGCATCAGGGGAGCGTGGGAGATCTCGTTCTCCAGCTGGGGTGAGGCGGTTCGGCCAGCCCTGCAGGTCAATTCACTAAGTATACACACCCTTGCGACAATGTAATGCAATGCAATGCAGGAACCATTTAGTGATCACAAAAAGATGATGATTGGACAGGGAAGCATGGCGAACCCCAGAGGTTGAAGAGTGAGACAGGCAGTGAATGTGTGAGTGAGTGAATGAGTGAGAAGCCCCACGCAAGAGAGCGAAGAGACAAGACGGGACGACGAGAAACCACATGAGGAAGAACTAATCATGATCAATTAAAATATGCATTGATTGAGTGGTTGTGTTTGCTGTTGATAACCAAAAGAAGCTGAACATAGTAGGTAATCATTGTTGAAGTTGTCTCTTTTCTCATCTCATCCTCCCTCCTCTTACCCTGGAGAAGATATGGAACATGTGGCTTGCCTCGGAACGGCCTTTATTTATCCGACCGGTGGCTTCGGGATGTCGGTTCCTGGACCGGTCTCGTGCCATCCATCAATAGACCACCAGCAACCAACCAAAAATATGTCAAAAGATCTGCCGCCAATGCCAAGTCCATCTCTCTCCTCTTATTAATAGTTACCTCATTACTCAAGCACCAAAACCAATTCGAAAGCCGAACCGGCCCCGCACTCATCTTCCCCTCTTCTCCCACCCGCTAACTTATCACTACCTACACTATCGCTATCGCTAACTATCGCATGGGGCACTCTCGGAATTCGGCATTCGTAAACCCTCCTCTGCAATCATAACATTACCTCGCCATTACTATCGCGACCTTTGTTTGGCTCCACGGCTCGATTCTGAGCCCATATCTCGCTTGAACATGGCTGAGAACCCTAGTCCAGATGAGCGGGTGCCCATTGATGACCTGACCCCAGAGGAGGCCAATCGAATCATACATTCCCACCGCAAGGTTCGCTATGGTAAGAGAAGAGACGTTGCGAATAACCTCACTTCAAGAATCTCATCATCGCAATAGGTACTGCCTGTTGGCCCTGTCGCCAGCGAAAAGTAAAGTGCGACAACAAACAACCTTGTGAAAACTGCGTCAAGAGAGATCATCCCAGGCTATGTTCCTATAAGCCCAACCGTTCATCAACCTCAAAGCTGCCTGGTTCGGGTGCCCCTTCAGAATCGAGCCAACCCATCGCCAGCCGCAAGAGGACGCATTCATTCTCAGAAGCCCCTCGCGACGAAGGAGTGCGCAAGGTTGAGCGTCAGGATAGTTGGCCGCGCACCCTTGGTGAGTGTCTGTCCTGTCCGGACATCCGATCACACCACTGTTCGTAGAGCTAATATACACAAAAGCAAGCATAGATGAGCCTGAAGCGGCAGCAGACCGATATCTTGGGCAGAATAGTATTCCTGCCCTGCTTCGCGAGCAGTCCTCACCAGTTCATAAAAGTGGCGAAGGTCTTGACATTCGACAAGACATGAGGTCCATTCTGGGCTTGGACACATCAGCGCCCTTCCCGCTGATGTCGTCCCACCACCTCCAGAAACTAACACAGGATATCTCTAATGAATTGCCCTCCGACCGTGAGGTCATGAAGTGAGTTTTGACTCTGGTGACAATTGCGGCTGTGACGACATTGTAAGCTGACCAGGTATTCAGGCTGTTCCGTACATACAAGGAAATTCCCCAGCCTTTTTGGGGATTTGTGATGGACATTGACGACCTCGAGGCCAAGCTCATGACCTACCTTGAGGATCGTTCAAGGAACGCGACCAACGGTATCAAGTCCACCAAACCTGTGACAGCATCATGGCTAGCAATTCTTTTCGCCGTGCTGGCTGTCGGGTCTCAGTACCACGAATCTCCATATCATATCCGCACCCGAGACTCTCAGCGCTTCATCCAAATATCGTTTCACTTCCTCCGACTCGGCAACTTTCTTCTCCGGTAACTAACTGCAGCCTGCCAACTTTGACAAACTCAGACTGACACATCATAGACCTTCGTTTGACTCCATCCAAGCCCTTCTTCTCACATGTTTTGTTCTTCTTAACGACATGAAGGCTGAAGCATCATGGGCACTCATGGGTTTGACTTGTCGTCTTGCTCAGTCGCTAGGTCTGCATAGAACACCGCGTAACGAAAGCCGTGACTGCACACCACCAAACACGCAATCGAAAGAAATGGTTCGGAGGAGGTTATGGTGGAGCTGTGTATGGCACGACACCTTGACGTCGCTTTCCTTCGACAGGTAAGTACTGAATTCTCCAAGTTGACGGCTCACCTAATGACTTGTAGATCCCCAATGACCAACTTCCCCTGCTGTCCAATTCCCATCATGTCAACGACAGAGAACGGAGGCTACTCATACCTCGAGACTATGTACCATCTCATGGAATTCATCTCTCGTCGTCTAAATCCCGACGATATGATGAGTGCATCATACGCTCAAATCGTTGAGGATTGCGAAGCAGTAGAGACCCTTCGAAGCCGCACCTCACCACAATTACGCATAAAAGAAAGTTGTAAGACAGCTCTCGACCGTCTTCAACACTATGCCATCCGTCTCCACACCTCATTTGTCATCTCGGTCGCGTGTCGTCCAGCCCTCCGCAAAGACAGTGAATTCGAGCCGGAGCAGAGAAAGACGCTAGCGGATCGCTGCAAAGACAACCTAACCGAAACCGTCAGAATGTTTCTCGCGATGCACCAGCTCTCCGCCATCCCCACGAGGAGCTGGGCATTCACGTATCACGGCCTATCATCGGCCCTGCTCCTCGGCATACTCTGTGAGACAAAGACAGACCCAGAGGTTCGGCAGTTGCAGGGCGACTTGATCGCTGCTCTGTCTGCCACCGCGGCCAAGGACGTCAGCTCCCCCGAGCCCCATGTCATGACCACCGACAAGGACATTGAGCTCTCGGGCCCACTGTACCGCGCCCTCACGGCCCTCAAGAACATTTACGACCATGGCTCCGTTGTCCCCTCGCACCTCAAGAAGGAGGGCGACGCCTCTGCCGCCGGCAGCGGGAGCCGGACTCCCCAGTTCGCGTTTGGTAACCCCAGCCAGATGCCCGGAAATGGCAATTCAATGTTTCGCAACGTCTCACAGAGCGCCGACCCCAGAGAGGACGCAGCGCTCGCCATGGCTGAGATGCAAAATGGAGGTGCATCGCTCCAAGACTTTGCAGGGTTAGTATTCTATTCTTCCTATCTGATGTAACTGTTTCTAAAAACGTCTAGACTTCCCTACGCTCAGCACATACAGAACGGAAACCTGAATCTCGACACCATGAACGCCATGAACGTCGATCCCACGCAATACATGGCTCCCATGGACCTCTACGAGTCCATCTGGGGCGGTACGTTTCCCATCACCTGTCATTCTCTTGCCGGCGCAGAACTAACTCGCCACAGAATCGCCGGACCCGTGGAACACGGGAATGGACTCGTTGAACTTTGACTTCCTGGCCCAGCCGCCACCGGGCCAGCCCCAGCAGCAGTTTTACTTTTAACTGACGCGGTGCGCCAGTCCTGTTGCGGTATCGTCTGCCCGCAGGCAGGTTTCACGGAGAATTTGAGATATTTTTGAGCACTGATATGGAGATATTTGAGATTGCACAAATGTTGTGTACAGATACACATGCAAGCAATATGATGCGAACGGCCGGGAGGACATGACACTTGACTTTTATTGAGCGTAAAATACAACTGAGCGACACAGCATGTAATTCATACATAATATTCAGTCGTTATTCCCTCTTCTTTCTTCCGGCGTGCTCAACCCCAATCTAAATCTCTGTCACTGCAGAGGACAGGCCAAGCTTCAAGCCTCATCCGGAGCTCGTTAGACCGGTCCCCCCACAAACCCTCCCGCTCTACGGATATGGGGGAGGCGAATACAAATCGTCAGAGCTCTCTTTGATCGTTCAAAACGGACCGTGAAGGAACGTTCAGATCGCACGGGACACACGGCCGGAGGTTACACATTGGGAATGCTAAACCGTCTCGGCCGGGTTACTCTTCCGGCGACTAATCAATGTCTTCATCATTCGATTGCAGTGCGCCCACGAGGGAGGGGGGATGAAAAAGGGTTGATATAAACTTTTTGCGTTAATCCTCCTTCGGCGGAGGATTTCAGGGGCGTTTGCTGTCACATTTCTGGTTCCTGCGTCTCGACTCAACGGTCCCGCGGCCGGAATTGGGGGGAGGGCAAGCCCTAGGGATCGTCCAGACTGTCAAGTCTATTTCTTACGACGGGACGAGCTGGCGACGATCTTTTTCTTGAGATGCTTGGGCATCTTCTCCTTGCGCTTCTCGCGCTTAGCTTCCTTGACGGCTTGTTTGTGGGCCTGGGTAGGGGGTATTAGTCAGTAAAGTGCCAGGGGAAAGGGGTAGAGATGCCAACCTTTTTCTCATCCTTGTCTTCGAAGCGACGGCCACGGGGAGTACCCTTTTCGAAGTTTGCCTCATCATGTGAGTCGTCACCGGAGAGAGATGCACCTTCGTCGTCAGAATCGGATGTGGAAGCTTGTTCCTCTTCGCCATTTTCACCATCAGCCTTCTTGGGGGCAATAACCTGGTCTGCCAGAAGATTACTGTAGACAAGGTCGTTACCTTCGCCCTGTGTCACCTTTTGAGCGTCCTTTTCAATATCATAGACCTGCTCTAATGTCTGAGGAATGTACTGATTTCTGAACACCTCGTTGTCGACCTCGAGGGCGGCTTGATCCTCATTTGTAGCATCAGCGCGAGTCTCGTAGAGAGTCTCGATTGCCTTGGCCATATCTGGCTCCTCCACAGGACCCTCAGGGGTTGTGATGAAGTTGAAGATGGCGCGGTCAGCGAGCGTATCAACGCCCTTACGGCGGAAGAAGTCTCCCACGTTCTTGATATCCATACGCAGGAACTCGAGCGACCGGGGATGATCAGGCTCCACACTTTGTGACACGTCGATGATGTATAGCTTCTCCTTGTGGTAGAGAATGTTGTACTCGCTCAGATCGGCATGGACAAGACGACAGACGTGGTAAATTCGGCGCATAATTCCCAAGAGTTGCACATAAAGCTTGTGCCACTGCTGATCAATATCATCTCCCGTCAGAGTCGCGTCACGGAGGCGAGGATAAGCCCAGCCCTTGCGGTCGCCAAGAAAGCCCATGACGAGAACGTGAAGCTTAAGGCTGATCGGCTCTGGGCAGGGAATACCAGAAGCGTAGATCCTTCGCAGATTACGGAATTCCTTCTCCGCCCAAAGCTTAACCATCTTTCTGTTGTTTCCCTTGTCGAAGCCACCTTTGAAACGGTGCTCACCGGTGATGTAACGCTCTCTGTCCTTGAAGCTGAGGATGGCCGTCTTGTAAACCTTGATAGCCCTCTGTGTGGCCTCGCCCGTGTCGTCGTCGTAGTGGACGGCTCCGTAGACGTTGGCCTCCTTGCCGGTACTGATGGCGCCATGAACCTCGCTGACGAAGCCACGGTTGATCATCTGGAGGAGAATCATACGGGTGCGCTGGTCGAGGACCTGTTCGCTGGTGGCGCGGTCTGCCTTATCCTTGTCCTTTTCGGCATCTTGTTTAACAGAGTCAAGACGAATTTTGGCAGCGTGCTTGGAGAGAGCGGATACTTGATCGTCGACGCTAGCAAAGGTGTTTGCAGTGGGCTTTTGCTGATTTGAACGAGGGAGAATGGCGCCGTCGTTTGTGTTGCGCTGGCGGTTGTAGGATTTTGTCAAGTCGCCTGCATCAGCAGACCACTCATTATCGTCGAATTCTTGGTCGTCAAAAATGTCGTCCAAATCGTTATCGTCTTCCTGCTCCTCAAGAACAGCACCCTCGTCTTTCTGGGTCTGTAGTTCGCGGGGTATCTCTTCTGTTTGCTCATAGCCTTGGTTTGCCGTGTATGTGTAGGGCGGCTGGTGAGGAGCAGCGGGTGAATCGCCTGCCACAGGATCCATGATGAATGATTTGCGATGCAGTTGAGTTCCGGCACGGCAAAGCAAAGCAAGACAAGAGTTGAGTATCTTGGCGATAAACAAATTCGATCAAGGGAGGCGTTGTGGAATTTTTGTGCAACCTTCAGAAGTTATCGCGGGGTTCGAAAAAAACGTTATCTTATCAGGTGGTCTACCAGGGTTTTAGGGACTTTCAGTGGAGTCTGTCGCTATATTTTTGGTGAGTCATGGAGGGGTAATTTTGATGGGAGTCATTGGATGGATGGAGATCTATGATGACTTTGGTCCACTATCCAGGCACATCAGATCTGTCCATGCTATTCTGATTCATCTTGATAATATGTAGGAAAGAATTCATTGTATTCACTAGGTACTTGGAAAAGAGTACTAAGGTAATTACAATACGTCACTTGTATCATACAAGGTACCCAATATTAGACTACCTCAGACAAGTAAAGCTCAGCTGTTGATAAAATTAGAAATTCTTTTAATTGCACTTTTAAATAAGAGATCTTTTGGTTGGAGAAATGGCAAGAGCCTCAAAGCGGACGGGACCGAGCCTTTGTCAAGCACTGACCAAGACAAGACAGTCTCGGAGATCTCTCCAACTACACACGCCTCATCGTTTCAACACCACCGCTAGCATCACGATATCGAGTCAGTGCATTCCCATTAACAGACAGCTCAAGCCATGGTCAGGTCAACTAGCATTAAGACGAGACTATTTATTGACATTTTGCAAACACGGCACCGACAAGTTGAGCGACGGCCCGGGATAGAATGAGCAGTCTGTCTACCCTCGGAGAAAGGGAACCAGCCAAGAATATGTCATTTCATACTAGCACAGATCAACTACGGGATGCACAAAAGGATGCAAGTACAAAGCTGGGCATGACGCAGCATCTATTCAGGACAGAACCAACAACAACATTGTTCACAGTGTTGGCCGATCAATACACAAAATAGGTCTAAACACCATCCATCGTTTTTGTCTCTCACAAGGTCGATTCGGTGTCGATAAACACAAAAAGGATGGGACCCTGACAATCGGGCGCCCACCTTCAACGTCAAAATGGGACCCTTCACAACAAACTCAAACAAATCAGACGCAGGAACCAGGAACCAAGATCCAAGAACGGACATTTCAAGCCATGTCTCGGTCATGGCTACCTTGCCGTACTCGTGGCATTCACCCTAGAGTCTAAAATGTCTAGCCTCAAGGCCCCGGAATGCAAATGCCAGGCCAGACTATACTCGATCCAGGAGCATTCCACCCCAAACCATCCTCTTCACGGGCCACATTCCATATCAAGCTCTACAGCATGGCTTCACTTGGCCCCAGGCTTGCCCAGAATGCCATACTATGGATCTCGAAGTGCCTGGAAAATGGCTTTACCCTCGATCCGGCATCCCATCCAGCTCCTCGTTGTCTTGAAATATCAGGTCCCGACCCCCCGTCTCCTTGGCCTGTCTCTTGATCACGATCACAATTATCTTTCACTAACCCACCATTCACGATGAAATTCAGCACGGTTTCCTTCCTCCTCCTTGCCGGCTGTAGTACGGGTATCCCTCATGAAATACGTGGTGATGTCTATGAGGTGAACAATCCCTTTTCGGACAACGCGCCTGACCCAGAAGTTGAAGGAGTAAAGGGATTGCAAGATCGGGCTAAAGGCTCTAATCAAGACCAAACTCCTCCCCTCAAAGCTCGTGGTGATGTCTACGAAGTCACCAACCCGTTCTCGCCTAATGCGGTTGACCCAGAAGTTGAAGGGGTGAAAGGTCTAGACAAGCGGGATCTTGATACCCGGGATGATTTCACCTTTGACCTCCCTTTAGAGGCTCGCGGTGATGTCTATGAGGTCACCAACCCCTTTTCGTCGAATCCTGTTGACCCCGAGGTTGAAGGGGTAAAAGGGCTACAAGACCGGGATGTTGAACCTGAAGAAATGGGCAAGACGCTACGAGGTCGAGCTATCGATCATGAGGCCGATCCCGACAACGCCCACCTTAAGCCCAGAGCTCGTGGAGAAAAGTACCAGCTTAATCAACTCACCAACTCACGCTTCAAGAAGCCCCATGCCGAGATCGCTCTTATCCAGGCTTTCAACAAGTACCACAAGGCTTTGCCCACCAAGCTGAAGAAGATTGCTCAGAAGGAGGCTGCCATCATCAACAACAAACTTGGTAAGTCTTGAACATGTCGCCCAAATGAACCATGACTGACATTCGCCAGGAATGAAGGGCACTGCTTCGGCGACTCCTCCCCAGTACTACGATTCACAATACGTTGTCCCTGTCAAGATCGGCACTCCAGCTCAACAAACCTATTTGAACTTCGACACTGGCTCATCTGATCTGTAAGTATTTCCAATATTGACTCGACTCATTGCTAATACTCGCAGTTGGGTATTTTCTACAGATACATATCAGCCTGACCAAGCCGGTCACATTCTATACAACCCAGATAAGTCAAGGTCCTCCAGGCGACTAAACGGCCAGACCTGGAGCATCAGATACGGCGACGGCACTGGCGCCAGTGGCATTGTCTACACCGACAAGGTTCAAGTGGGAAAGACCTACGTCAACAAGCAGGCGGTGCAGTCTGCTACTGAGGTCTCGGATGGCATCGCTGCTGACAAGTTTGCTCACGGCATCATGGGCCTGGCCATGTCGAGTCTCAACACGGTCCGACCTACGCCTCAAAAGACATATTTCCAGAATGTCCAGGACAACTTGCAGGTTCCTGTCTTTACTGCCAATCTGCAGAAGGGCAAGGCCGGCAACTACAACTTTGGATTCATAAACCAGGGTGAATACTACGGATCCATTCGATTCGCCAAGGTCAAGAAGGGTAGTCCTTGGTGGCAGATCAACATCGAGGGCTACCGGATCGCAGCGGGTACACCATGGCACAGATACAACTACTCGGCTATTGTCGACACCGGTACCACGCTTCTTCTTTTGCCTGGCTACATTACCAACTTGTATTACAAGAAGGTCAAGGGTGCTTACATCCACCAGGACTACGGTGTCTGGGTTTTCCCTTGCACATCCAGCCTCCCCAACTTTTACTTTGGCTTCGGCAAGTACACGGGTAGAGTCCCCGGAAACTACATCAACTACGGACGCCTGACCACCACCCTCTGCTATGGTGGTATTCAGAGCTCTGACGGCATCGGCTTTGCCATTCTCGGAGACATCCTCCTCAAGGCGCAATTCGTCGTATTCGACCTCAAGGGTCAGCGTGTTGGATTTGCCAACAAAGTCACAGTAAAGTAAAAGACGATTACTTGATTCACTCACTAGCTAGACTATTTCCTAGAGTCTTGAAATTGTCATTGTTTGTTTGCATTGGGAAGCGTGGGCGTTCTTGTTGGGCAACATGCATGCCCTGGTGCTCGTTTCTACGGTACTACCTATTGTATAGCTGAAAGTTTAATCAACCGACCAGGCCTTTTTAGTATTCTTTGCATTCTTGTCGGATAGAAATAAAACAAAGTGGGTTAGAGTCTGTTCGAATTCCGCATTTGTCAAGTTGCCCCTGTCCTGAAAATATGGCTTGTCGTTGGAATTCGATTGTGTCAGTGTCGGGTATTGACTCGGATATTGAGTAATGTCGATCATTAGATTCCACGTTTTGTAGGTTCTAGGCATTTAACCTTGATATATTGATTTGTCAGTTTCTTTTCTTAGCTGATCACGGAGTTTAGAGCGGCTGACAGGAGATAAAGGATTCTTTCAGGGGTGTTAAGCTTATTCGTCCACTCACAGTCTTCTCCAGGAAAGGATCCGCCACGATGCATGCAGATTCAGGCCAGGGCCGCATTTTCGTATGTACAGTGCCTTGATCTTGAACAAACGTGTCTACGACGTAATGTGCCATAAATAAGCTATAGACTAAATATCCCGCGTACCTTTTGAAAATGACGGTCCAGGACAAACAAGAAACGCCTCTTGAACTTTCCATTGAGAACCTGCAAGCCCTCGATCGTCTCAACGACCCTTCCATACCAATCACAATGACTCCCCAGAACATACTCGTCCTCGGCGCCGGTGAGCTAGGCCTCTGCGTCGTCGAGGCACTGGCCAGCCATCCCAAGCGCCAACGCGTCTCTGTGCTCGTCCGTCAAGCAACGCTCGATTCCGCAGCGCCGGAGAAGAAGAAGCTGATTCAGCACATCAGAGCCCTCAACGCGGGGACGGAAGCAGCCGATGTCGTCAACGCGAGCGTGGCGGAGCTGGCAGCCGTGTTTGCAAACTACGACGTTGTCGTGTCGTGCAACGGCATGGGTCTCCCGTCGGGCACGCAGCTGAAGCTTCTGGATGCTGTGCTCCAGGCGAGGGTGAAGCGATTCTTTCCGTGGCAGTTTGGCATGGACTACGATGTCATTGGACAGGGGAGCTCACAGGATCTGTTCGATGAGCAGCTACAAGTGAGACAGCGACTCCGGGGGCAGACGGAAGTTGATTGGACGATTGTGTCGACGGGGTTGTTCATGAGTTTCCTGTTCCTACCTGACTTTGGAGTTGTTGATCTCGGCAAGAAAGTAGTTCGGGCGCTGGGAAGCTGGGAGAACAAGATCACAGTCACAACACCCGTTGATATCGGCCGGGTCACGGCTGATGTAGTTCTTGATCCACGGGGTATATCCAACCAAGTTGTCTACACGGCAGGAGACACGATTTCCTACGGGAGTCTGGCAGATCTACTAGATACACACTTTGCGACGGAGTTCAAGCGAGAGGTGTGGGATACAGAGGAGCTTCGGAGGCAGATGGAGGAGGAGGCGAGCACGATGGTCAAGTATAGGGATACGTTTGCGCAGGGACGTGGGGTTGCGTGGGATAAGGAGGGGACGGTTAATGCGGAGAGGGGGATTGGGATGACGGATGTGAAGAGGTATATTGAGGGGATGGATGTGAAGGTTGGAGAGTCAGATGAGTGATGTGGTGGTGGTGGTGTTACCTTGTTGGTGGTGGTGTCTGTCTGTTTTTGGATTGCACATTTATGCCTTGTTTACGGGTATTAGTATCCGTGATGTCAACTTGTGGAATATTCGAGCTGAATAAAATTAAAAGTATTGAGATTTGAAGCATGATGGTTAATAAGAATACTGTATCATAGTTAGTCCTCCGGCTCGTCCGTCCCGTCGCCGAAGCACCCGCCCGGGTGTTACCGGGATTACCTCATTAGGGAATTTCTTATCGCCCCTGATAACATCATGAGATAAGATGGCAGCCTCTTATCTTGGACCGTGATTGTATCGTTGGTGCCGAAAACATCAAACACTCTAATCGTCACGTAACCTGCATCAGACACATCGTCATCCGGTTTCATTCCCCAGACTTTCATTCCCTGTCTGTACCCATGTCTCTCGGTCATCCGGCCATGAGTCTTTGAATCAAAGAACCCTGGTGCAAGACTCTTAATTCTAGGCAGCTCCAGGTATCAATGCAGTATTCTTACACCAGAATATACATGCTTACCGGGTATCGAAATGACGACACCCTCTCTTTGTTTTGTATCGTCATGAGTTCCATGTTTAGCATCCAATCACGAGCTAGTCACACGGCGTTGCCTACAATGCCCATCATGCGCCTCGCTCTGTGCCTCGTCGATAAGGCTCCCCCAACAAAGGCTCATCTCTCTTATTCGTTAATGTTGCAGCGCCACCTCGGTTATCTCTGGTTTGTAAGAAGACGCCCGGATCAAGCAATGCAATGGAAGTGAGTCACGTCACGGATCATAATATGAGCAACAGTACTGAGTACCTGCTACAAGGCCCAGCGCTGCCTTACCCTAGCCCAGTCTAGGTAGCCAAGACAACGCCCGTAATACAATGTCTAGGTCTAGGCCTAGCATATGACTCCTCCGGCAACCAATCACGACACTATCGCCCCGGATGAGATGATACAATATTAATACTCCCTCCAGCCGGACTCTTCTGGATAACTCTCTCATATTCTCTAATTTCTCATATTGCGCGCCCTTTGCTGTAAAGCACGCAACTTTGCGCCCTTGTTGACAACTTGCACCTTTCATCTGTAACCACTTAGATACTCCTCCCCCCTTGTATAATACCTACACCCGCCTCATCATGGACTCGTTACTCAACAGCTCTGGAGACCTTCCAGCTGCCATCGCGCAAAACAAACACTTCCCTATCCTTCCGGCCAGCAACGTCAAGACCCGCGCGCACACAACCCGCAACCACTTTGTCCGCGCAACAGCCAAGCGACAAGCCCAGCACAAAGGCCCCAATCTGTGTCGCGACACGGGCTTCCCCTGCACCACGTCCAACTGGGACGAGTCGCGCTGCCATCGCTGCGGCCAACAGGATAACAATATCGGAGGTGCACGCCGTCCTCAGCTCGAGAAGATCCTCCACTACGAGATCTCGACGGGGAACTTGCAGCGCGCAAATCCACGGTGGACACAGGTCCATCGAAACCGCATCGCCCGGAATAACCAGCCCAGTCTTTCCGATGAGGCCGAGGGGAGGGATCTGGCTCATAGCAAGGTCCCTCTTCCTAGCGACCGCTTTCGACTCGTGAGGACGCCTTCTCTTGAGAGGGAGGAGGCGTTTCGCGATGCTTCTACTGCGAGAGGAAATGTCCATCTTGGACGAAAGATGCCCCTGACGGAGGATGATCAGGTTGCTGAGCTATATCGTCTGGGGTTGTTGTATGAAGATGAGCAGGATCGGGGCGAGGGTTTCAATCTTGATAGTATCGAGCATGAAGAGCCCGTTTATTCAATCCGTCCTGCAAAGCGCTCACGCAAGACTAAGCGCGCCCAGAGCTTCAGCTTCAACCAACCTCTACATCTAGACCTCTCCTTCACAGATCTCGGCGGCGACCAGACAATCGCCCAGCTCATCTCCCCTCCTCCCTCCGACGACGGCACCCTCCCCGACTCAACCACTACTTCATCACGCTCCTTTGCTCCCCTGCGAGTAATCTACGAAGTCGACGGGTCCAACCCATCCTTCGACGTGGATACCTCGCAGCCCCCCGACCTAGTCTCGGACATTCTCTCAGATTACGATTGCTTTTCCGACAGTGAACTCGACGACCTGCCCTCGCAGCGGGAAGTATTCGACAGTGCGGCGACGCCCGGCTCAGACGCGTGGGTAGTGCTAGGTGACGACTCGTAGCAGGTCCGACTCAGAATACACGAGGCGTGCGTGATTTCTGAGCAATACGACGATGGGAGAGCCTCATCGCGGACTGGTCCTCATAAACCTGGCGCTATCTTTGTGTTTGAATGGGTGGAAGTGTCGCTGGTGCTCGCAGATTTGCTTGAGCATCGCGGCGGATTGGAGTTAGCGTTCTCAAACTGCCTGCATTTGTTGAGCGGGTGCTGTTTGTTTTATATTTGTATTTGCCCTCTGGGCTTTTGTTTCTATGTATATAGTGTACAATGGATGGATGGTTTAGACTTGTCTGGACTTGTACTATTAACTGTTGATTGACCTTCGTGCCACTGTAATGATAGACTATTTGACATTGTGAAAAGTGACTTATGTACACCTCCTTGTATTTGGGGTGTTATTTTATTCAATATTCTGCCTCCGCCGGGTCGTACTGGGTATACAGATGTCGCAATTGTTGAATGTGAGGACTATTATTCTCAGCCAAGGTCGTATCGGCTTACACGGCGAATCACCTACCCTACAATGAGACCAAATCTGTTTCTCATTAAAAGTCAACAACAAAGCAGTCTGTTAGCAGTCCTTCTGTGGAAACTAATGCTTATCAATATTTTGCGACTGTGACTCAGAGTTGCTTAAGCTGACATGGACTCGTACTCGACATTATCCATTGGGCCATCAGTTGGAGGATCACGACAAGCCAAGCATTAAATGAACCATCATTTCCCCAACATGGAATTATTCTGCGCCATAAGAAAGTCAGCGAGCGGCATCTTTTTATTTAACCGCAAGATGGATCCGATCCCTAGTCAAAGTCTCCGACCGGAGATTTTCAAGATATCTCCGCAAAAGATATATAAGACCTGTCAGCAAGAAGAGCATGACATCTAATCAACAAACAATTATTCCATCCAACAATTCATCATTCTAATTAAACAGTTATAATGTCGTCTAAACTCTACGATGTTCTTATTATCGGCGGCGGTCCAGGCGGCCTTTCTATGGCCGCAGCCCTCGCACGCCAGGTCTACTCAGCACTCATCCTCGACTCAGGTGTATACCGTAATGCACCTACAAAACACATGCATAATGTCGTTGGTTTCGACCACGTTGAACCCGATGCCTTTCGCACAAAAGCCAGAGAAGATCTGGAGAAGCGATATGAGACAATTGAGTTCAAGTCTGCGACTATAGCCACTGTTCGCAAAACAGATGCTGGTATTTTCGAAGCTGTTGATGATGCAGGGAATGTATATCAGGGAAAGAAGCTCGGTCTTGGAACTGGTGTGAGGGATGTTCTCGAGGAGCAACCTGATGGGTATGCTGACTGTTGGGGTCGTGGCATGTAAGTGAGCCTTTCTGAGCTGAGAACGTACCTGACTAACGTGCAACAGCTTCCACTGTCTTTACTGTCATGGATATGAGGAACGAGGTGCAGAGACTGTAGGCGTCTTTGCAGGCGGCATGTTCTCCGTCGCCGACATGATCGCGCACGTCACGCCCATGGCCAAACGCCTCGCACAGTCGGTAACAGTTTACACCAACGGCGACGCATCCCTCGCCTCAACAACAAAGACCAAAGTGCACAGCAGCAAAGTCCACTACGACACACGCAACATCACATCCTTTGCGCTAATCAACGACGGCCCCTCTGTAAAAATCACCTTTGAAGACGGGACGTCCAAGACAGAAGGATTTGTGGTAAGCCACCCCAACGTTGTGCAGGCAGCGCCGTTTGCGGATCAGCTCGGGCTGGAGAGGACGCCGACGGGGGACATCAAGGTAGAGGCGCCGATGCATGAGACGAGTGTGAAGGGATGTTTTGCTTTTGGGGATGCGGCGACTATGTTTAGGAGCGTGTTGCAGGCGATGCAGATGGGAGGATTTGCGGGGATAGGGATGGCGATGCAGTTGCAGCATGAGTTGGATGAGAAGGATGAGCTGTGATGAGGAGATTAGACTATCTTGGCTAAGTGTGATATCGAATTTGGTGTGATAGTTACTCTGTTTGGACATGTTTGTGATGTGATATTTAGGCATGCAGCTTCCCCTGCGTCGATCATATTGTCAGTTCGTCTGAACTTGGTCTTCATTTACTCTAATGGTTACTTATACGAACAAAGTCTCAGCTGAACAAACAAGACACGCATATGCACTGTGATTCAAACCCGTTTCTGCAGGTTTTAATTATTCATCCCACGCTAGAACAAAAAGGCCCGTACCGGTCAGAGTGTGTCTCAGTTGACTCACCACTATCACAATGCAAGGGATCAACTGCCCGTTCTAAAATTTGTCATTGCTCTAGGGGACCAGTGCGTCAGTTTTGTCATGGAATCGGCAGTTATGTCAATTGAGTTTGTTAGGACGGCTGCGTCAATGCACAATCGAATCATGATATTTTGGCTGAATTAACAGTCTGACTGTGTCAAGAGGCTCTGCGATGGATTCCAAATATAATATGCACTTCTCTCGCATCTCACCTCATCTAGATACCACATTGCCAAGAACAAACCCAGCAACGGAACGGATGAAGATCAAAATAGTCAGCCCGTTAGAAAGCATAGGGTCCGAATTTAGGATTCAATTCTCCGCTAGTGTCTCAATCTCAAACGTATTACTGCAAACTAACAATAGTCGTCACTTGCAGGCAAACATGTTTTTCACACTCTGTGCACTGGCCCAGCCGACAAAGGTCGGGCCTCAAGGAAGAACATCCTAGAAGAAGATCCCACCCGAGAACTGGGATGCAGGATGTAAATGTAAATACAGCTTCGAATTGAGTTTAGCCTGATTTGTATGACGTTCAGCGGGCGATGAGAGATTTGTAATTCATACTGTTGTGGTGTTTATATAAAGTCCTGAGATCATCGCCGTTTAAGCCTGTCTCTCCATCCTTGTTTATTCTTAGACACAGACTCAGAAGAACAAGTCCGCCATGATGATCAAGTCATTGGCTCTCTTTACCCTCGTCACTGCTGCTTCGGCACGCAAGTGTACAAACCTCACCGTTCCTGTATCCATCTCTTCCAGGAACGCCGTCTACAACATCGAGGCACCCCTGACAAAGATCGATGTCACTGCCTTTGCCATCAATGCGTCTCGACAGGGTGAACCTTCTTTCCCCGAGGAGATTCAGAAGGGTGTAAGTCTACTATCTAATGTGCAATGATGAATGCTTACCTTGTTAGTTCACTACCATCTCGGGTCACTATGAGCTCTCAGCTACATACTGCGAGCCCAATGCCGGCCCCGGAAAAGAACTACTCATCATGACACATGGCATCGGCTTTGATAAAAGCTACTGGGACCTTCCGTACAATGATTACAACTACAGCTACGTTGAGCGTGCAGTCGATCAGCATGGCTACTCAACCTTGACCTGGGACCGACTCGGCATTGGTGCTTCATCCAGAGGAAACCCCGTGAGCGAGATCCAAGCCTATCTCGAGATTGCAGCTCTCAAGGCCCTCACCAGAAAGGCTCGTAAAGGAACTCTCGGAGCTGGATGCAAGTACTCCAAGACTGTTCACATTGGACACTCGTTTGGATCCATCATGAGCTACGCCCTCGCCAACGAAAGCCCCGAACTCACCGATGCTATTATCTTGACTGGCTTCACACAGGCCACGGCGTATCTATCCCTCTTCGCACTCGGCAGCAACTTCGTCCCCATTACCACCACTCCCCTGGCTGCTAAGTATCCCGCTGGCTACATGGCCGTGGGATCTACAGTCGGCATTCAGACCAACTTCTTCTCAGAGGGAGATTTCGATCCCGAGATGTTAGAGCTTGCTTACAAGAACGGCCAGCCCGTGACACCCGGTGAGATTCTCACATTGGGAGCGCCGGTCAGTAAGAAGAACAAATTCCCTGGTCCTGTTCAGATCGTGACTGGCTGTAAGTCAACCGTCCAAGCCGCAATTGATATACCTTACTGATGGATGAATTCTAGCTCGCGACGTTCCTTTCTGTGGCGATAACTGCTATTCCACTGGCAGTGTAGACTCCAAGTTACCCTCATTGCTCGATGTTTCGAAGAAGTACTTTACACGAGCTTCTCGGTTCAACACGACTGTTGTTCCTGGTGCTGGTCACGGGTTGAACCTCGCCTACTCGCACACAGTCACCTACAATGCTATGTTCGACTTTCTTTCAGAAGTGTTTTAATAACTGAAGTTGGTTTGAAGTTCTTTTTTGCATATGTTCTTTTTAGAATAAGAAAATGGGATTTTGTACATTAGGACATACTAGTTACATTCTATTACGGACTATTGATTGATCCGTCTATTAAATATTTACCTGCACATTTCTTCAATCAGCTCATCTTGAACTTGCTCTATCTTCAAGCCGTTACTATCCGCTGCTGAACCCCCCACCTTTGGACCCGGACCCTTGAAAGCCTGTAAGATTAGTGTATGCAGCCACTAGAAACGGCGAGCTTCCTAATCTGTGAATGACTTCCGTCGTCATAATCAAGACGCCGAGGCCCATAGCGGGGTTGCTCAAATCCCACCTTTGCTTTCTCCAAAGAACAACACCAAAGACGTTCTCTACAAAGACTTTGAGCTCAACGAGACACAGTTTCTGTAAAGGATCACTTGCGCGACGAGTTTCTACATCGCCAACACCTAAAACACCCCGCCTCGCAAGCTCTAGAGTCATCTCGACTTCTTCCATCATGGTCGCTGAAAACTACGAGGCTGTCCTCAAGGGCAAATACCCAGGCAAGAACCATGCCAAGCGTGTCGTCGACCTCATCCGCAAGGAGGTTCCTGATGCCAATGGTATTTTGTATCTGGAGAGTCAAGTCACCAAGATGATGGAGGACAGCGACGAGCCTGAGCCCTTCCGGTGCGTTGCGCTTCTCACCTTATCTTCAAGACATGTTCTAACCTCTGATATCTCGACAGACAGCGCCGATACTTTTACTACCTCACCGGCTGTAACCTCCCCGACTGCGCCTTCATCTACGACATCCAAGCCGCGAAATCCACCCTCTTTATTCCTCCCATCAACCCCGACGATGTCATCTGGTCCGGTCTTCCCGTCAGCATCGACGAAGCCCTCGCGCAATACGATGTCGACGAAGTGAAGTTGACCACCGAGCTCAACGCCACTCTCGCGCACCTCGGAGCCGAGAAGCCCAAGTCCTCAACCTTTGCCATCGCGAACCAGGTCTCAGACCATGTATCCTTCATCGGGTTCGAGAACAAGAACTTCAACGTCTTGAAGACCGCTATCGAGAACTGCCGAGTGGTCAAGGACGAGTTCGAGGTTGCTATGCTTCGAAAGGCCAACTATATCTCAGGTCTTGGTCACCGCGCTGTGTTTGCAAAGGCCAAGTCTGCCAAGAACGAGCAGGAGTTGGAAGCGACCTTCAAGGAGCGATGCTTTGTTCACGGAAGCAAGAAGATGTCATATGACCCTATTGCTGCTAGTGGAAGGGCTGCCGCTACCCTTCACTACGTCGGAAACGACGCTCCTCTGGAGGGCAAGCTCAACCTGTTGATGGATGCTGGCGGCGAGTGGAACAACTATGCTGCTGATATCGTGAGTGCATATATGATCTTTGGGTTGAATCGAGCTGACCATCAAGACACGAACATTCCCTCTATCGGGCAAGTTTACCAAGGAGTCTCGTCACATCTACGAAACCGTCCTCAAGATGCAAAAGGAGTGCATAGCAGTTCTCAAGGAGGGTGTTCTTTGGGATGATGTCCATCTGCTTGCCCACAAGATTGCCATCGACGGTCTCCTCGAAGCCGGTATCCTCAAGGGTGATAAGGACGAGATCCTCAAGGCTCGTACCAGCGCTGCTTTCCTCCCCCACGGTCTAGGTCACTACCTTGGCATGGACACTCACGACACTGGTGGCAACCCCAACTTTGGCGACAAGGATAAGCTGTTCCGATACCTGCGTGTGCGAGGCACTCTTCCCAGTGGCAGCGTTGTCACAGTTGAGCCTGGTGTAAGTGGTCTTGATAACCGTTTTGGCATCGTAGCTGACCTTTCTAGATTTACTTCTGCAAATTCATCATTGACCCATATCTCGAGGACCCTGTCCATAGCAAGTTCATCGACAAGGACGTTCTGGACAAGTACTGGGATGTCGGTGGAGTTCGGTAAGTTCTGTTCTGGTGGTCACCGTCGCGCTACTGAAGCAATTTGCTAACCGGTATTAATAGCATCGAGGACAATATCCTCATCACCGAGACTGGGTATGAGAACTTGACGGATGTGCCCAGGGAAGCTGATGAGATGGAAGCTTTGGTGTCTGGAAACTAGGGTTGGGATAGAGTGAAGCGAGAAGCTTAGACAGTGATTGACTGGGGGGGTCCCCAACAAAATGAAGCTTATTTATAGGGGCAAATCATGATGATAATGGATGAATTAAAGACTTCTATAAATAAATTACTTGGTATTTTGTTCATGTTGATCTTGACACAGTTCAAACAGTACACCTTTGGTATTGAAACACTCCAAGAAACACCAGTTGTCGGACAAAATACTGTGTGAGATATCACCCCCTGATCAACAGCCGCACGGTGCAATTTCTTGGCCACCCAACGCGTGTCTGAATCTAAATTTGAATCTGAACACATAATACTATAGTAGTACCTATCTCTTTTCCCTCTTCTCCCTCATTCATGTCTTCAACACCATGAATCCCTATCTCCCCTATACCCCAGATGGGGATAAATGGTCAGATCCCCGATTCTATCAGCGCCCCGCAGTCGCACCGCCGACGCCGTCTCCGCCTCCGGAATACAGTGCCTACCGCCCCGAGTTCGGCGCCGGTCTAGTCCCGCCTCCTCCACGGCGGCCTCTTCGCCCGGTCCGCTCAGCGACCAATCTCACCGGCGCTCATGCACCGCAGCAATCAGGCTTCTTGGACCCAAGGGGTACTCAGCAGGTTGACTTTGTCGTTGATGAGATCCCAAGTCCAGGTTCTTTAAGTCCTGCGCCGCCACATGAGATTAGACGTGTGAAAAGCTCATCGGCTCTATCAGTTGCTCTTGAGGCGCAGGATGATAGACCAAAGGATCAGTCCAAGTGGAAAGCTGCATTGGGAGAAGCGCAGTATTTCGCTGGTGGTCTTATCAGTCACCCTGCAGA
This sequence comes from Fusarium verrucosum, assembly GCA_013623715.1. Lineage (NCBI taxonomy): Eukaryota > Fungi > Ascomycota > Sordariomycetes > Hypocreales > Nectriaceae > Fusarium > Fusarium verrucosum. The sequence continues at coordinate 178,797 of JABFFJ010000017.1, forward strand.
GTCTAATAAGCACTTTAGTATCATTCGACATTCTCACGCTCTGGTTTGGTATAGAGGTCCTTCGACTTCGGTACCTATTACTATTCTCTCAGATGAGCCACTTCCACCTACACGGAGTGTGTGGCTACAGCAGAAAGGCTATTCAGGGAACGTGGGCATGACGCTTAAAGCCATGGTCGGCACGACAGGGACTTGGATCGATGTCACGCCTGTTACAAAAACAGCCGTTGAAAGCATCCCCGAAGCTGAAGAACGAGGTGTCCAAAGAGACTTGAAGCGTTTCGTCAAGAAAGCCTCAGGACGTATGAAGAAACACCTCCCAAGAGAGACTCACATCATCCGCATCCCCGCAGCCGCAACAGATGGATACTTCCGTCTCGTTCTCTGCGCCAACCAAGACGGCAAGAAAGTCCTCTGCGGCAGTCCCGTATTCCGCATCGCAAGCACATCAACCGACGTGAGCACCGTTCGTGGCTCAAGTCTGAGTACCATGCCTTTGGAGATGGGCATCAAAGTCGCGAGCACCATTGGACAGCAAGTTGCCAAGAAGTACACGGGTGTAGCAGGCGTAGTAGTCGAGCAGGGAGCAAAGAGGCTCACACCGAAAAACGCAGCAATCAAGAAAGCCGCGACGAAGGCGTATCAGAACTCTGGGATTGGGAATGCTGTTAGTGAGAGCTGGAAGAATGGAAAGGCTGGACGGTATGATCCGTTGATAACAGGGGGAGCCCTTGATGAGCCGTTGACCATCATCGGAAGTGATGAAGGACCTGAAGCACCGTTTCCTTATAAATTTGCTGGCAAAGTTGTTCGCGGAACGGGCATTTCAACGCGTGAACTTGGAATACCAACGGCCAATCTGAGCGAGGTTGGAGACGATGTCAAGATGCGCATGAGCGGTGTTTTCGCAGCCTGGGCACGAGTCCTCCCTGGCAAGATCACAGAAGACCTGGATGATGACTGGCACGAAGCCATCGTCACGATTGCACCTCTACGAAACGCCCAGCCCGGCGTGGTTCTACGAAACAAAGTAGCAGTGCACTTCATCCACGATTTCTGCGACAGCATCTTTTTCGAGCAGCGGGTCAAGATCATGCTAATGGGCTATCTGCACGCGTCTACAAGTCTTGACAACGAGGGGATAGTAGCCGAGCACGCACGCGATGTCATGACCACGACGGCGAGTCTGGGGCGGGAGAACTGGGGGCCAGAAGTTACTGTCTCGGCGGTTAGGGCTTTGAGGAGCGAGAGGAGTTTTTCAGAGAGATTGGGAGATGCGACGGGGGCAGTGCAGAACGGGATGGATAGAATACCGAAGCATTGGGTTGGAGTGAGGAGTGAGGCTGGGGTGTTGAGGGATCAGGTTTATGGGAATGGAGGGTTGTGGGTTCCTCGGTAGGGGCAGCTGGGAGAGGGTTGAGTATAACCCTCGGATGTGTTACGATGTATTATTTATCAATGTTCAGGGCTTAAAGTGCCTTTTGTACCACAACCTTAATACATAGGTAGTTCCTAGGTAGGGGATAGAGTTGAGAGGTGGTTTATTATATTAATGTTAATAGCTCTGAGGGCGTACTTGGATCAAGTACTGTTGCTGCTGAGTTCCTATTGTTGGGTCTATGAAGCCACCACAGGTGCTACTGGGGTTCACGTCTCTGTTCTCAAAGCTCGATGAGGCATTCGAAACCATTCCTCAAGATACTTGCGGAGACAGAAGCCCGGGTTGTTCAGGGACAACACTTGCACGAAGGAACAGACAAGTTTACCAAGTCTGCGCGCAGCAAGTCATTGTTTAACCAACACCACCAGATAAGTAGCCAAGAGAACTCTGAGATAGCCCACTTTCAAAGGTCCTTGTCCAAACGCAAGAGTATGTATATGGTCTGATAGAGTTCTCCATCGATGACACAGAACTTCTCGCCATCTCGAGCTGTGATCAACTTCACAGGGGCCTGAGATTTTGCGCACTAATGGACCAAAATCCTTCTGACGGAACATAACCGTCTCGTTTCTCGTGACATCTTGCAGCAGCAGACTTTTCATCCCTACTCGGCATCCTCGGGAGCTTCCTTCAGGAACAACATCATCAGATCTTGACGTCGACCCAAGTTTGACGTCTGGATGTTACCTCTTGCCCCCTCCAAAAGTCACACCCCATCCCACACCAACAAGACCCTTGAGGATACCATTACGCAAATCCCATGTTCTAGAATGCCGTGAATCTAACAACCCCATCTCGGAATCTGACCGGGCTCGCTTCCCAAGGCGTGTAGCTATAAGCCAGCACGTGCCGCCGTCATATCATATCACTCGCCTCTAGAGTTTTCTCCTACGTAACTTCACTATCAGACCACACGCCAAGCGCGTCGGCATATCATGTGACATCATTGCCTCAAAAGATTTCACGATGCAGGGTCTTGGGTGTGAGATATTCACGGCGTTGAATAGAAAGTCTCACATGGTAGGATTGGCTGGGGTGTTTGAGGCTAACGATATGATATGATGGTTTTAGCGTAGATGGCGAACGGCATTGTCAGGGGGGGTGGTCCAGGGTTTCGGTAGCGAATGTGATAGAGGCGTTCTAGATTGTTTATCAGTCAGCTGTAGGTTTCAGAAAACGGGCCTCGGTAATGATCCATGAGTTGAATGACAGGGGAGGGAGGGCACAGAGATCGGCTAGATCAGATCATCAACGGGACCAGACTAGACGTAACGCGTTAATTCATCAATCTACCTAGAATTCCTCAAGTTCTCGCTATCATTGAGCGTCGATGCTGTGTGATAAGATAGCTGTCGTATCTGACGTTCATGTGCCTGCTGCATTGCTGTCGACACTATTGACATCCTGGTCATTTCGTAGTATCCTCTCAGTAGCTAGGGTTGTTTCCATAGCCCTGGTTTTGTCCATGGCCTTGGTTCTGTCCATAGCCTTGGTTCTGCCCGTAACCTTGATTCTGTTGATATCCCTGATCTTGCTGGTAGCCTTGGTTCTGCTGGTATCCTCCAGAGTGGCTCGACTGATGCTGCGGCGGCGGGGGATATTGATCAGGGCGGTACTCCTGGTGTGACTGCTGTTGAGGTCGGTAGTCGTCTTGGTGTCCCTGTGGCCTGTAATCTTGACCGTGCTGAGGTCTGTAGTCTTGGCTCTGGTTATCAGGTCGGTTATCCTGAAACTGCGAAGGAGGATTATACGGCTGCTGATAACCCTGTCCACCATGCTGTGACGAAGGACGCTCATGTCCTCCCTGCCCAGAATGACCTCCCTGTGAAGGCGGCACAGGCTGATTCGAACCACCAAGATTGGCTCCCGTCGGCGCACCAACACTAACACCCTCATTGCCAATATCGTCTGGTACAGAAATCTTAACCTTGGGAAGATACTTCTGCACCTTCATCTCGACCATATTCTGCACAAACACCCAGCTCTCACGCTCAAACTTTCGATGTCCGCCGTTCACAACTCCCAGGATACTCTCACGCAGGGTCTCCTGAACTTTCCGAACCAGGCCGCGAATCTTGTTGACAAGCTTAGCTTTGACATCGTCGCCGAAACCGCGATCTGCTGAGTGGCCTGGTCCAGCATCACGGTCGAGTTGTGAGTCGAAGGGGTTGCCACCGAGGATTTTCTCAAGAGGGCGTTGGAATTGATCGGGGAGGAGTTCAAAGAGTTGTTTCTCGATACCACCGAGAATCTTGCGGAATTCAAGACGAACTTCTCTGTGAACCTTTGCGATGCCTGTGCTGAGTTTATCGCTGATGACCTTTGAGAAACCACCGCTCTCACCATCAGAGCGCTCCCCATCACGATCACGATCCCCATCACCAAAACCCCTCGCAGATCCCTCATTAGACTTCTTGTTTCCAAAGAGCCCCCCAAGTCCCTTAACAAGATCCTTGACCTGATCTTCAATCTCGCCCTTGACACCATCACCTAGATCCCTTGTGCTCGTATTTCCACGAAGCCAGCGCTTGATGTGATCGAGAGCGATGCGCGTGAACTGCTCGGCGATGGGGGCATGTTGCTCGCGGAGTTTTGCGCCGACTTGTTCTTTGATCTCGGGGCTGATCATACGGGCTTTTTCTTCGGGGTTACGCGCGGCATCTTTGACGGTGCCGCTGATAATACCGAGAAGACCATCAAGTTCAAAGCCTTGACCTCCTCCTTTGCTGTTATTGTTCTCGAGATGGTCCTGCACTGCGCCGATGGCAGCTGTAAGAAAGCCCTTGGCTCCATGAGAAGAACCCCCGCCGCGCGATCGCGTATCGCTCTCTCCACCACCACCACGTCCCTCGGTAAGATCGAAAATATCCCTCAAATCATCGCCGGCCTCGTCAGAAATCTTGGTAAAGCTCCTCGTCAGCTTGGCAAGCTCGTCCGCGAAAGGCAACGACTGTCCACCGTAGGCATCGGGCGCATTGTCGTTCAAACCAAAGGGACTTCGTGAGGATCCATCTTTGTTCTTGTCTTTGTCGAAGAGCGACCGAAAGGCGTCAACGACTTTGTCTTCGAGACTGTCGATGGTCTTTTGCTGAAAGGTTTCGAGCTCGGTGGTGATGCGGGGTTGAATCTGAGGTGCGAGGGAGTCAACGTATTCGTCGACTTTTTTGAAGAGGACTTCTGGGACGCCGCGAGAGGACATGTTGAAGGTTTCAAGTTGAGTTGTGGCTGTTGTTTTGAAGATGGAGGAACTAACTAAAAGAAAGTTAAGGTTAATTTTTGGTGAAGGGTGTTGAAGATGGAGGGGATCTACCTGAGCTGAGTTGGCGTGACGTCAGCTTTAGTGATCCACTTTGATGCAAGTCAGTCAATCAGTAAGACAGATAAAAGCAGCACACTAAATACAGGTAATTGTGTATTAATCATTCAATCTAATTATAAACCATGAAAAGAATTAATGAATCAGATAATGAGTGTCAGTATTTCATACCAATGCAAACTTCTCACTCTCACACAAATCGTCCCTTATGAGAAGCCTTAATTGGCGCAGGCTTCGCACCCTTGGGTTCAACAACAACACCATCCTTCACAACAGCCTTTCCAGCACCCAATGCCTGCAGCTGCTCCATTGTACAACTCGCAGCAGCCTCTCTCACAAAGCATGTGTTCTCCAACGCCTCAGGAACTTTGTTCTTCACCCCAGTGACACTCATAGGTCCCTTAGTCTTGTACCCCTTATGCTTCTTCAGATCAACCTTTCCAGTCGCAAGATCTTTTCGGAACATGGCCCGCTCGAAAATAGCAGACAGAGTCTCGGGCTGGTATGCTGCGACTCCATGGCCGGATTGGAAGATTCTTGCAAATGATACGTTGCCGTGCTCGCGGACAAAACCACCGTCGTAGGAGCCGTTTGTCTTGATGGAGGCATAGCCTGCAGAGCGGAATTCCGCAGCGGACGGGAAGTTCATGCTGAGACTGATGTTCTCGCCGCCGTACCAGGGAACGCGAAAGTCACGGTCTCCGTAGAGCTGGTGCACGTTGACACCCCTCGCGATAACCCTCTCGAGTGTCTCCATGCTACCAATCATGACATCTCCATAAGTTCTAAACCACACGTCGGCAATACTGTTAGTCGCGGTGGTGAAGTTCAGAGGAACGCCGAGGTCTTGCTGCACCCAAGCCTGATTCAAGAAGCCCTCTATGTACTGCTTGGGAAAGAGCGTGATGTTGGAGTGAGTGACATCGAAAGGAGATCGCTAACAAGTTAGTACATTCCTCTTAACCTGATATAATTGAAGAGTTACTCACGTCGGCCAAGCTCATGTAAAGTTCCTGCGTACCTCCAAAGCACAACCCCATAGCTTTAACACAAGCCGCATTGACAGTCTTGTTGTGTCCAAATCTCTGAGGATCGCTCTCTTTGACCAGCGCCCGACATTGATCAGTCAGCGCATAGCATCCAGTCTTTGGCGCCTCAGTCATCTGCAGTATCATCTCATACACGGTATCGTTGAAGATCTGAAGACCATATGTGTTATGGTGTCCAAACTCAGCATAGCTCTTGGCTAATGCGCGAGCGTCGATGCTGGGTTCCTGAAGACCGAGAGTCGCAAGGTTGAGAACGGTGGCGTTGTCCCATGGCGATGCGCCGTTTTCGATGAGTGTATTTTGGTCTTGGATGTAGGCGAAGTAGTGAGGGCCGTAGAAGCCGCCGTAGGAGGATGCCCACAGGGAGATCTCGCTGTTTGAAGTCTGCCACTTGGGGAACCTGGTCGTGTTAGTGATCCATGCGATTATGAATAGACTCAATGTTGGATATGTCATACTCATTGAACCAAACCTGCGCAAATGCCCACAGTGTTCTAGCACCACTCATAGTCGTCTTGGGAAGCGTCTCGGGAGAATTTGAGTCAAAGGTCGCTTGCAGAAACGTCATGTTCGTCTTAGGCACCTTGCCATCCTTGATGGGTGTTATCTCGGCCGTCAAAGTGTTGAAAGTGGCATTGACCAGATCAACGTAAGAAAAGCCCGTTCCAATAGGCTGATCGATGTACAGCATATTAACATACTTGTTCCACGATAGAGGGTTGATAATTGTCGAGTTCATGTCTGGGTTCACGGTGCATGGGAATAAGTTGGTGCTGTCGAAGGAGGATGAACCAGGGCCGCCACCCAAGTAGATTGATGTTGGGGCGGTAGATGCATTGTTTCGAGCCTCTGTTGAAATATGTTAGTAAAGGAAGAGCATAAAAAACAGGTAGCGAAATATTGTATCGTACCAAAGTACCAGAAGAAGATGTGAGCAGCCTTCTCATCATCCCAGTGCCGATAGTCAGGAAGCATATCCCTAGGCAATTTGACATAGCCACTGTAGGCATTGACACCTTCAGTAGTCTCGCAGACAGAAGTCTAACGAATTTGTTAGCTTTATATAATATCAAGAACGCAATGTGGTTTACCTTTTTGTATGAGATCTCCGCCCCTTTGAAGAGCTTCGACGAGACAAGGTCAAGGCCCTTTGGAGAAGCCACAAACTCTTGGGCTGCCACCAACGCCCCGAACAGAGAAAAGAGACTGCATTGAAACCTCATTATATAACAATTGGGAAGAATAAACAATGGATGAATGAATAGAATAGAATAGAAGTGAGTTGATGGTCCTCTCCAAGAAACAGCAGCACACCTCTTATATATCCCAACATGTCAAGCATAGCACAGTCAACTATAGCACAATGATCAACGTATACGTCTTGAAGCTACGTTTCCAAAGGGGCTCATGCATCATGTCTTCGCGTCAACCCCATCATTCCCTTCTCAGTCCTCAATGAAGTTCAACTTAAGTCCATGCTGAAAGGATCATGATCCATGCGTGTCGAGCATCATCACCCATGTTTGGCGAACGGGCCAATCAGCATCTGCGGCTGAGAGACCAATGCAACCTGACAGCTCCGACATTTCTCAACTGCATGCTTATGTTTCTTTATTCCGGGGTTGCTCTTTAAGGCTGAACAAAGACTGCGGCTGGTTGTTTGGCGGGCTCGCCAATTAAATACCGCCCTCATGCTGACGCTCTGGATGATCTTATCGAGTCATAACAATCGCACCGTATGCAAGTTGCAGGCGGAAGAATTGCGATTGCCGCGTTGAGAATCCTGTTTGGATCACGGCGGGCTGAAATGCATGATACCTTCGTTCCAGATTCAAGGACAAGACCGGATAGCAACAATTCACGGCAAGTAGACAATTTGTTGGAGGTGCAAATGATTCTCTTGAGCTGTACCTGCATCGCATTCTGGCAGCTTCGTTTTCTGTATAGTGTAATGTATATCTGTTCTGACCAACTCCTCCTTCCAATCAAATCCCCTTTTCCTTGCTTGCTTGCATGAATTCCATCACGAAAGCAAACTTTTGAATCCCTTCCCGATTGTTCATTCCCTGCGCCATATACAGTCTTCGCAATCGATCAAGTCATCGTTTAGGCATAAGCCTCGGAGACATCGTGACACGCGTAAAACCAGGCTTCGCTCGCAACTACCACGACGACGTAACAAACAAGGCCCTTTCCTTTCCTTCACACACAAAGTCAGCACCCACATTAAAGCATGCCTCTGTCCGTTCAACGGAGAGCAGCCAACACCTGGGGCCAAACGGTAATGATGACAGGAGAAATCCGATTAAAAACAAGAGTAAAACAGAAGCGGTGATGTTCCGCGAAAGCAACGATCAAGACAAAATTCGCAGGTAAAGATAACTCCCAGACTCCTCTGTGGACACCCGGCTCACCATGCCAGGCTTGCACAAGTCCAATACCGTAAACGCCAAACAATTGTGGCCGTCAGCCGTAAAACCATTCCCAATGACTACAAGTCAAAGGATTGTGCTGTCTCGGATCAAACAGCAAAGAGTAGAGAAGTGATGGTGTGGGTAGCAAGCGATGTTTTGGGCTTGAACCTCAAGTGTGTGTAAGGGCTTATTAGGATATCAAGATAGCAATGCAATCTTGGGTTGCTCTTGATGTAGTGTTGCTGGTGGATTGTTAACAGTCTGACCTCATCCCACGGTCGCCGACATGATTCTATCCTCGGATCGCTGTGGCAGCATGTCCATCGCCAGACCAGGGAAACCGGTCCATCATCTGTGACTGCACATGATAGGACAGGTCACTGGACGGTGTGGCATCAAACGTCATGAAGGCAGGTGATGCCGACCGAGCCGTGGCTGAAGGTCTCGGTGTGGGCGATGAGTTGTTGACACGAAGCGCATCTTTTGGTGTTGAAGCACCCGACGGGGGGCTGAAGGCACCGTGCAGCTGAAGGGTATGGTGAGCTGCAGGACCGGCGTGGTAGGAATTTCCGTTCGGGCTTCCGAGCGAGGTAGTGTAGCTACGTCGCTGGTTGCCGCCGGCGGCGCCGTCGAAGCGGGCACCACTGAGGGTACCGTCCTTCATGTTAGGACTCGACTGCTTTGATCCAAACTGCAACACCAATGACTGTTAGTAACCGACTCTCTGATTTTGCTTCTGTGTCCCCGTGCCATCCAGTTGGACTTGTTGCGTGATGATACGAAGCTGGTGACCAAGGAATGGGCGACGGGCACCAGAAGCGATGGGTGAAGCAGGGCGAACTTCGGGGGCACGTACAAAGCAGTACTTGTTGACCAGCTCTTCATATGAGGAGCTGGAGATTGTCGAGTTGGGAGAGGTAGCTCCGTTGGTTGCCTGGCTCTTAGCGTTGTTGGTGGATTCAGTGACGTTAAGGGCAGGCTTGAGACTCCGGACGTTGGCCTTCATGTAAAGTCCATCCTTATCCTGAGACGTCTCCTTGTCCTTTGCAGCCTGGACAGCAGCGTTTAGAGAGGCACCAAAGTCGTAACGATTGGAGAAGGCAAGACCGCTAGGTGAGCTGAAATCCTTGGAGAGGTTATCACTGGCAAGGTTTCCAGCCGACTTGGACTTGAGGCGGAGACCGCCAGTGCCGTTCTCAGACTCGCCGAGATACTCGTGGATGGGCTGGTCGAAGCTGAGTTTTGCATTATCTCCAAACTCACCGAAGCCAGCAGGCATCGACTTGGGTCGGGGCATGTTGGCACTGGGGGTGCGTCGGCTGCTCCGGGGAAGACCATTGGTGTTTCGAGAAGAAGCGCCCTGGAAGTTGTTCTTCCCGTTCATGGGCAGATGCTTCTTTCGGAAGTCGACCTGGAAGTTAGAGTTGGTGTTGTTGTCCCAGTACTCTTGTCCGTTGACGGTGTAGCGGACACAGATGAAGAGAGTCTTTGACTCGAGGTTGGCTGTGTCAGCAAGCTTGATGGAAAATGTGAAGCGATCATGACCCAGCGGTGTTTCCCGAGGGCGGATTTCGTGGCTGTAGTCAGCGGCAACCTCCGAGGTGGTCTTCCAGTAGTCCAGTGTGAAACGGCAGGTAACGGCCTTGCTGAAGGCAATGTTGGCGACAGCCACAGAACCCAAAAGAGTCTTCTGGTCGGCCGAGAGCCAGACCTTTTCGAGTCGAACGGGCAACGACTTACGTGTGGCTGAGTCGTGAGGGAAGTTTGTGGTGAGGATCTCCCACTCAAAAGGAGGGGTACGGGCAGCCGCCTGCTTTCCATTGCCAGGGAAAGGATACTCGGTATCACTCTCGTAGCTGTCAATTGGTGAAGAGCCAGCGCTCACCGCAAGAGGCCGGTCCACTTGCAAGAAGTGGCGGACATGCTCAAGGTGTGAATCAAAGTGTACAGCCTTTGAGAAGATGGGGGTACCAGGCATGCTTGAGGGGCGTCGTCGGGAAGAAGGACGGAGGGCAGGTCGGACGAGCTCACCAGACTTCTTTCGCACCATTTGTGGCTTCTTAAGCATATCCTCATCAGTGTCCTCCTCTGACACTGATATCGAGTTGTCATCGGACTTAGCGAAGCCAGCATTGGGCTCAGTGGCTGATCGGACATGACCCATCTTGCGTCCCTTGGCGAGATCACCGAGGGCACTTGTGCTGAAGCTGAGATGAACACCATCTTTGCGTCGGAGTTGGAGGTTTTCTGTGCTATCTTGGTGCTTCAGTTCTGGTCGTGGGGGGGAGGATGAACGCTGCATGGGGATCTGGCTGACGGCGTCTCGTAGAGCCTTGTCAAACTTTCGACCTCGAATTTGTGGTTGTTGCTCCTCGTCGTCGCTACCGGAGGAGGCAGAATCGGGTGGGGAGATTATGGCCCCCATTGGCATTGTGCGTTCGTCTGTCACGGGTGGGGGTGATTGCCGTACGCTTGAAGGAACGGCTGTGCCCATGCTCTTGAGATCCTCCGATGTTCCCTGTGGTGTCAGCGTCCCCGTCGATCCATCGCTGGGGGCAGAAGGTGCTGAAGGTGTTCGTCGATGCTTTGTAAGATATGAGGCGGATCGCGGTAGGGTGGGTCTCGAGCTCGATTGTAGCGACGACCGCCGACTCGCTACGGGGGACGTGGAGGCTGACGAGGCGGGAGATCGATTTGAGGGTGGCGTGTAAGGCATTCCCGAGGTGGGTTTGTGGTATTAGAGGGAAGAGAGGAGGGAGGGAGGAGGAAAAGGTTATTCCGTGGAAGCCGTTTATCAGGAACTGTGCTTCACACGTCGAGGTTAAAAAAGAAGTAACCCAGGTAATAAATGAGGAGGATTCGATATGAGTCTCTCTTCTCGATGGAGAGAGATTCAAGGTGATTTGCGTAGAGGCACGATGGACGGCGTGTGGAGGTGGTTTTTCTTTTCTTTCCCCTAGCGCACGATGGAGATCAAGGCAGGAGCAGAGGCGATCGAGATCAGGTCTGATAACGGGGAAGGCACATTAGCATGGTTGTGAAACAGGGAATATTTGGGGCGATGCATGGTTAGACGAGAAAAGATAAGCTAAAGGGGGAAACAATTTGGAGTGAGAATTTCACGGGATCAATGGGCAAAGAATGACGATTGTTTTTGGTAACTGCGTTGCGTTTGTTGCGATGATAAGAAGAAACAAAATGAGAGGGCTGTGCTGTGCTGTGTATGGTGTTGAGGCTCAGGTTGGTTTACAGGGCGTGCAGCGCTGTGTTTTAGTGTATGGCGTGCACAACTTACACGATTGATGATCAATGCGCACCCCAACAAAAGTTGCAGACTGAACGACTCGGGGAGAAATGCTCTGGCAATATTCCAGCAACAGAGCAAGTAGATCCACGAGGTACAGTCGCCAATTGACGGTTGTGTTGGTGGTGGCTGGTGATGGTATCACAATCAAGTGATACTGCAGATGGATGGTCCTGAGAAACGTCGAACAGGACAGGTAATGTAATCGTCGGATTAAGCGGCTCGTCGAGGTGATGGCGATGAGGATGATGGCGACATGGAACAGAAACGACGACAAACAGTAAGAAACAGAAAAGACAAAACAACAATAAAAAGAGGCTGCTGATACCAAGACTTGAATCTGTAAGTCAATCAGTCAGAGGGTCATAAACTCGTCGACAGCATTCAGAGCTGGTCTGGTGGAGATGCTGAAGGGAATCGAGGATAAGAAGGCTGCGGGGAGCCAGGTGGTTTTGAGTCTTGCACTCCAGGCGAACTCACCACCCAGCCAGGTCCCAATAAAAAATCCAAAGGTACAAAACTCTTTTTTCGCCCATGGAGGTTTAGTGAGGTGTGAGGGCAGCGCCGGGGCCGGCCTGAGCGGCATGGAACCTAGCAGGACAGGACGGACTGCCTACACGACAAGGTTGAGAGCCGCGTAGGCATGGGCCGTCTAGTGGGTGGTGCTGAGGATGGGGATGGGGATGGAGATGGATGGGGGATTTGGGATGGTGGTGGGTGTTAATAGGCAGGGATAAGCATGGGCAGGATTTGAGTTGCAGGCCAGGGGTGGGCTAACGAGTTTTTGGTTGGGATAGGTGGTAGAGAAAGGTAGGGTAGGGTTTTGATAGAGGGGTGGCATCATGTTGTTGATGTTGTGCACTTACGAGATGTCTGTTACAGCAGGTAGGTAGGTTGGTTGGTATGTTATCTGTACATACACTTTTTGTGTCTTTTGTTGTATTGTCTTCTTATTTAGGATGTCAAGTATAATACCAATCGATATACTCGCGAACGGTGGAGTTCGAGGTCGGGGTCGATAACCACAATTGTAGAGATGCTTCTCTGGGGGTGGGATGGGTGGATGAGTATGGAGTAGTGGGGAGAGATGAATGGATGGATGAAGGATGAATGCGAAGAACTACGGTTCGAGGAGGGAGAGGCTTTTTCTGTCCCTCAAGATGCGTGGATTGAAGTATCCCCAAGAGATGAGAGGCGGCGGCGGCAAAAAAGGACCCCCAACCAGACCAGACCAGAATAAGATGGGATGGCCAAGGCGTTCCTCGTCTTGGTGTTGTGGATGTAGATGGGCGGTATTTTTGAGTTGAATGGCGGAGATTGGCGTCTGCCGATTACAATTGGGCTTGACGGTAGATATAAAAAAGTATCGAGATTGACAATTGATAGTCAGTATGTACGTTTGTAGATGAATGATGTTACCGGCTGCTGATGGTTACCGGATGTGTAAGGATGCTTTGCAGAAAAACGTCAGAGGGGCGCGGCGGGCAGAAAGACAAAGGAGAGGCGACTTTTTTGACTGAGAATGTAATGCGAAAGCCGGAAAGAAGGGAAAGCCCATACGACAATGTCTTGTCTGGCCAAGAGATGATATGAGGCACTGCACCGAGAGAGTGACTGATTGAAGTGAACAAGTGGATATGATCTGAGCAAGGCAGTTCCGGTAGCGTAGATAGCTATCGTATCAAAACGCGAATCGACAGATAAAAACTGCTGGGATGGCGACAGCGAGCGGAGATCCAATGCTACCGCTACCGGGGCAAGGCAACAAGGGTATGAATGGATTAACGATAGGTGGGCTCTCCTCGTTTGGTTTGGTTTGGTTTGGTCGGTTTGAGGATGCGCCGGAAGTTTAGTGTACTGTACAGTCTTGAGTAGTATGAATGGTTGGATGGATGGATGGCTGGCTGGCTAGCTGACAAGAGCAATAACTCAATTCGGACTCAAACAAATAAAAGAAGAGTAAGAGAAAGTAAGAATAGAAGGGAAAGTATAAGAAACAAGAGACCTCTGCACCAATGGTTTACAATCTTGTGTAGCTGAAAACGTTTACAGAAGAGAAAAGGAAAGAAGAAAAAAGAGGTGGCAGCGAAAAGAAAGTCTACCTACATACGTTAGATACGAGTTTGACAAGACTCAAACAGTCGCCCATGGTGAGGATTCAGAATGCAGCAAAAAGTGAACCCATAGCGGAACAAGACAAGACAGTGAGTGACTGGCCGCCATTCGAACTTCGTTCGGATTTCCAAGGCCGGGAAAAAGAGAATGTCAGATCATCGAATGAGAAGGGCCTGTGGCGCACGCCAAGGTACTGCACACATTCTTGGGACGGACGAGGTGGAGATGTCTCTCTCTCTGGACGGGGGAGTGTGCATCGCAATGAGCAACTCGGTCAAGGAGTGTGCATTTGTCTCATCTGTAGCTGAGCTGACTGCAATGTGTGTAAAAGACGAGAGCAGGCAGGCAGGCAGAATGAAAAAGTGATCTAAGCATGCATATAGAACACCATGATCGATGACGAGAGTCATATAAACTAGTTACAATAATGGAGACATGAAATGAAGGAAGCGAAGCGAAGCGAAGGAGACGTGGGGAACCAAAAACAGCTTGTTTGATGGATTGCAAAAAAATGAGAAAAAATGTGTGGGCAGTCAATCATCAACCAACTGAGAGGTGGAGCTTCAGCTATGGCTATGGCTATGGCGCCTTTCCCAATCGATTGTCAGCGTGCCTCAGAGTCAGAGATCTAAGGTGCCCGAGTAACTAAAAGTAACAGAGCCCTGTCCTGGTCAAGGTCACGTCCGTATCTCGTCCGTCCGTATCTCCCGGACACGCCGTTGAGGCATTGAATCAGGGCAGACAAGAGTGACAGACAGACAGATTGCCAGTCGGTCGGTAGTTGAGTAACGAGACGAACCACCAGAATCTCGATGCTCAATACGACCTGAAAGATCCTCCATAAAAGACCCTTCACCGACATTGTGAACTCGAATCTACCGTAAACGCCGTCCCGAGACCAAGCCCATGGCGGCGCTTTTTTTCTCCTCCTCTCGTGTATCCGTACCGCAACCTTGAGTCTGAGCCTCCTTGCACTGTATCACTAGTTATCGACCAAGGCAGAGCCCCTTGTTGTGTAGCGCACGGTGCACGCACGTCAAAAAGAGCTTCGGCAATGAATGACCGTTTTTAGCGAGGCCATTCATTCGACGATACGGATGAATGCGTTACCATGAGATTCTGTGCTGTCACTGCTGTGCAATTATTAATAAGACGTGCTGGAAAACACTCGCTTAACGGCTCACGATCAGTCATAGGTAGGTAGACATCAAAAAGGGGGGCACAACACAACGTCCACTAGAAAAAGAAACCTACGACCTAGTGCAGAAATTCGTGACATCGTCGTCGTCAATGACGTAGTCGTCACAGAAACCACGCGCCCATTCTTTCATTGTCTCACCACACAAAATGTCTTGGATTCTAGAACCAACACCACCACAATCTCGAGATAACAACTGATTGCACTTCACACACACGTTTCAGCCGAGCCTCCTCCCCCAGACTTTTTCCTTTTCGGTGCAACTGCACTGGGTTTATTACTAAGATCTACGACAGACCTTGAGATGTCCATGCCATGTTGCCATACCTGACTTCAACATGCCGTGATACTGCATCATCCATGCCATACCCGCTCTTCTTTCACTGGACGAGCCCCATCTCAGACCCAACGTTTTAAGATGCCTGCCCGCAAACCCACTGATCCGATGTAATTGAAGTCGAGTCGAGTCGAGTGGAATCACGCAGTATGGGGAAACGAACTCGAGACAAAGCGACAACGCTCGTGGCTTACCATCTGACACTCCAGAAGCGCCTCCAGATTGTTCGCGGCGGTGGGTCTCAGCCATCAGAAGCTAGAGCCTCCTCTGGCACTTGACAAGATGAAGCTCTGAACACAGCCTGTCTTTTCCCCAGACAACTGCCGATAAGAGAGCCATGATTCAGTTGTCGTGACCAGGTGCCAAAACCGCCTCATTGCATTGGCGCTACATGAGCGTCAATTACTCGCAGCGACGGCTTGTGTCTACATACTGCAATGCAGATTGCACCATCCTCAGATAAGACGACATCCGATTGCAGGCTTAGTCAAGAGGCTAGCATGTCAAAGCTTCCTGTCATGATTTAAGCAGCCTCGCACTGGCATTGGCTGAACGTGGTTCAGTCTCTCTTTACTCTCCAGTGTTTCAATTGCAGTACGGTACAGTCAGTCAGTATTTTGCCTGCGCTTTGGGCGGATATGCAGGAATGTCACAGAACCCCACGTACTACGAGCAGTAGTGTTGAGCTTGTTTGTGCTGGGTTTACGAAAAAGAACGAGGATGGATAACCCTGACCGAGATTAAATTACGAGAGCTGCAACTCATATCTATCCAGATGGAGCCTCCATGGGCAAAGCGAAGCGAAGCGAGGCGAGGACCCAGCCCACGACATGGCCTGGATAAGACTTGAGCCAGAAGAGTTTAGCTCACAGATGCGACTGAGACCAAAGAGATAACGGGCCATGCCAGCATGCATGCACAGACCAGATCGCCCACTCACACTTCTCAGCCTCTGGTGCTATTTTAAAGAGCCCTGTTTGGTCCAGAAAATTTTGCACCTCCAAGGGTTGTCCCGAATAGCCTCCAATTGCTTACCGTTATCAGCTTCAATATAAAACCGTCCCGCAGACTAACAAGTGTGACGGGCGAGTGTGGTGGGGAATCAAGAGGTTTCCCACTCACATCTTGACGACTTAAAAAGCCAAATGCCTCAGAAAGCGGCCGAGTCTAACGGCAACCAAGTGAAACCGTCGAAAAGGATCTCGATTCTTTGGCCGTCGATGGGATGACTCCAGGGTGAGGATCGTCAGTTTTGAACGACAGTGCTAAGCCCAACAATAAGACGCCCCAGAAGCCAAACACAATGTGGTTCTGACTGAGCTCATGTTACTAACAGTTTCGGGAGTTTGTTGGGTGCGCGAACGTTAGCGATCTCGCCATGGCTTGCGTCTTGGCTTGCTCTAGTTCTGGACTTGCTGGGGCTCTCTTTCACATGCAAAACATGTCGACTTCTTTTTCGTGTTGCAACCACTCAGAAGAGGTTATCCCCATCAGTCACTTTACATACATACAGAGGAAAAAAGAGACCCTGTTTGATCAATCCCCAACCAACCATAAAGTCCCCTGCCATGATGTGATGGCCACTTACATTACAGTACAGTAAAGTACGGTTACAGTACTAAACGTTAGTAAATGAAGCTGACAGATTGTTTGCCAGCCATCCCATCCCATCACATCCTTTGCCACTGACTGCGACCCCAACAGAAAGGGAAATAAACCACAACACCAAGGCTTCACATCGCCACCCATTAGTCACCAGCTACCACCAACCTGTAAATTGCTTCTCCATTTCCGTCGTGTCGCATCCCAACTTGCCTCATCACCTTCTTCACCGGGTATCCATCCTCGATGCACACCAACACGTATGTATGTATGTATGTCGCACCCAGCGCCTCCCCGTAACGTATCTACGTATGTATGTATGGTGAGGTAGTTGCAGATTAATAAAACGTTTCGTCTTTTTACGAGATATGAGCAATGATGATCCTCCTACGGCGGTTCTTCAGGCCAGACGCCGAGATGGCCAAATACAGTTATGTACGCAATAAGCCATGCATGTCTGTTCATCTCCTAGGGAGTCAAGTTCCTGTTCCCCTCAAGAGATGATGCACGACAGTGACATCCCGGTCGTATGATAAACCACGGGAGAGCGACAATGCGCACCAGATTCTTCAATGTCGCAAGGATCATCTCGACAGCTCAAGACCAACGTATTGTGTAACTTTATCAACAACCACGCCAGAGCCTCTCTCTATCACGTAAAGTGAGCTCCGATGTCGCTCAACTCTCATGTCTTTTCCCTCACGTTGCAATCGAAACTCTGTAATGACATTGACACAACCTCCAACGCCTCACCGATAGGCAGAGATATCTAAAAACAGCTTATCAGCGCTGTGGCCTCCTCCACTCAAAGGCCCTCCCCCGCGATGCACTGAGCATCTCCTGCGTTTGCGTTTTTTTTTTTTGCAACGCACGCCACACACAGGGGTGTCACAGTTTAGTGTGAGTGTCTGAGTGTGTCTTTTGCACTTGGTTTTCCCCTTCCAAACGGCGAGGATCTGAGGCTTGATTGGCTTGGGGGAGCGGTTCGCAGGGAGTCACTAAGCATGCAGATGCAGTGCAGATGCAGAGACAGGGGGGCAAGGACAGGGTTTGCAAGGGCCAAACCAAGCTGGGGTGGGTCGAAAGCCGCAGACCGAGATTGAATGCATGCATGCAAGCAAGCATTCAGTTTGGAGTTGAATGAGTGAGTTGAGGTTCAAGTTCAGTTGAAGCCCAGAATTAATATCAATCGAGTCGTATTCTGCGAACCCTGTCTAGACACAACACGCACGGGCTTAAGGTGATGGAGAGATGGCATGATGATAGAAAGACATGGAAGACTAGAGCTTTGATGATTTGCGCCTCTGATATGATGGCTTCCTCATGGCGTCTGTCCAGCCAACAATGTCTCGTTGATCCCAAGGGTCCAGCGTAAATCGACGGTCTAAAGAAGCTCAATTGTCGTCTTAGCACGAATGAATATCGCTTCTCATAATCTTCAGCATTGCTCTTCTTGTCTAGGCACAGCAGCTCGCCACCAGGGGCCCCGTGTAATGTTGCACCAAGCAAAGATCTAGACGCCGCCGGGCCTGTCCGAGCAAAACAACATGTATGTAAATAATTACATAACTGTCTCGTCTACAAACTAAACTGAAAATGCAACTATCTCCAGCCCCTTGATATCCGAACATTGCCCATCCAGCGGCTGATGTGGGTCAAGGGTCCTTGGTCTAAGTTCTTGGTGTTAACAAGACCCACGGCCAAGAGTGCATTTTGATGATCTGATGGTGATAACCTCGGGTCGAGCGTAGCAGAACCCATCATGCCATGCCATGCCTCTGCTCTGCATACTGGTGCTCTGCATGATGCCCAAGCCTCGTGGGTCCATATGTTGCTCATCTCGGCCCCTTCTCTCTGCATTTGAGGGGATCTTCAACCTTGAAGATGTCTGCTACCCTGATCGTCGTTTGGGATCCCCGCCTCCCGCCATGGTAAATGCCACAAAATCTGGGTGTGTGTGGATTTCTCCGTACATTACAGTGATCATCGTGCAGTGCGCCTTCGACGCCCTCACCCTCAGGGCTGGGAATAAGGGGACCCTTCTTGACGGTGGCGATTAGAACAGGGCAAAACAGGGACCCTTCATACATACACTCATTCATCCATCGCGTACCTCTGTGTCTGGAGGGTTTATCGGGCCAAATTGAGTTTGCTATGTTGGTCGCTCACCGACGTTACTATGGAGGGACGGTCTACCCTGAAAGCTCAACATACGCCATATACGCAGCCACATCCGCAATCAGCAGTCGCCATGAGATGGGGAGACGAGTGTTGACATGGTCTAATGATGATGACGCTGCGCGGCATACGAATTGCGTGGTATTGCGTATGCTCATGCTGCAAGTCACCACTTCCTACAGCATCTTGGCTTATTATCATGCTCATGCTCTCGTTATCTGCCGGGTCCTGCTTGTCTGGGGAGACTCGACGGCCTGGAATTGGTCCAAAACGAATGCGGGGGAACTGTTTTGTCTCTCGTCCGTCTCTGTCTGTTGTGATCTGCAGCTGCAATCTTCACTAAGCGCCATCCCCAGACGCCATCCGTCTCGTCTTATCGGAGTAGCACAGAGTACATACATAACGAGTACGGATACAGACAACACCACAAGTCGAGGATCACCGTCGTCTGGAGGCACAGTTAGTGCTGGTTAAACGCTACGAGTGCCTTAAGCTTTCCCGGATCTTCCGCCCCGGACACGCTACCTCCAATCGGAGTGGGGTGATGGGCTCAGCTTACAGTAGAGTAGCATTGTAGATGTGTCCTTGTCTATTTTCTGTCATCAATATTGAATTGGTGATGTTTGTCTGTATCTTGTTCTTGAACTTCACTTCGGGTGTCTTCATCCAGACAAAGAGACATGCACGTCACCCTACAATACATACATTAGCTTTTCTTTTCCTTTCCTTTCTCCTCTTCAAGCTCTGCGTAATTAGTTTACAAAACGAGCTGTGTTTCTCCAACCCCGCGCGAACCCCCTCTTTACGGCACAAGCCATAGCATGCTTTGCTACGCACGCACTACTAATAGTAACCTCTTTTGGACCAACAACAACAAGACTCCAAGGTCATGTTGCAAATATCCACATGATTCCCGTCCACCTCTCGGCCGACATGGAAATTCCCATTCACGTGATGGCATTTTGAAGACGTGATTTATCGGACGTTTCGGAACCTGATATGATGATATGGGAAAGTTTGCTCCCCCTGGTACAGTAAAGGACATACTGGTGCTGCGACATGATCTGAGTATGACAGCTCCTGTTACGGATGGAACTCAAGACCAAACATCGACTCATGGTGCGGGGAAGCTATTCATAGCCGCCTCCTCTCATATCCTCCTCAGCTGCCAAGGCTGATCAGGGGCCTGCAGCAATCATCATGCTACTCATTCTGCTGTTCATTTTACTTTGACCCATCAATTGGTCGCTATTCGAACTCTGTCAGAATTAAACACTTCCATTGCGAGCTTCATACATCAAATTGTTACTGAACATAATGCTTCCCCTCTCCTCTAACTTACCCCCCTGTTCCCCCTCTCACCTGTTATCATGGCTCGCTAAGCAACGGTCCCCTCCTCCACACCACCATGGTCAAGATCCTGGCCCTCTGGCTGCCAACCAGGTAGGGGAATCGCCAGCAGAAACTGGGACCTCAACACCATGAGTTGCTAAAATACCCAACAGAGGTGCCTCGAAACCTCTTTCAACTGGCTTAATATCCCCGCCGATCGCCCCTTGTCTGTCCCCCTTGTACAGTCGGTCAGATAAGGCCGGTCAATCCAAGCCGGATTGGTTTGCCTACTGCTGTATGCCGGGTTTCAAGAGATTTCAAGATGGCGCGCGCTGCCATTTGCACGAGTCGTTTGGCTCGTTGTAATGGGGCATGTCACCTTGAGTCCACAATACCAAGCGAGGCGTTTCTTTGCGACGTCCAACACGGGCACTTTTGGACGCCCGTATGGGTACGTTTACTGGATTTGTACAGCTTCAAGGCAGCCACCATGGCCGTCTATCGAGATGGATGCCCACCACTTGAGGCTCGGCCCTCGGATCAGCAAAACTTGTTCAGTTAGGGATAGTTTCGCTCTGTTCTTGTCCAGGCACAGGGACTCGAGGTTATTCCTGGTTTTCCCCGACCCATACTGCCCAACAGATATTGCTTCGCCTCACCTTTTTTCCCTCCCCAGACGATTCCAGCATCGACTGTTTTTCCATCGAATCTCGCTCCCACGGGGAAAACTCAGAGTCTATTGTGGTCTGAAAGTGACTGCTACATGACGTATTCTGCAGAGATGCCATCATCACCAGCATCGAGGTCTAGTATGCAAATCGTACAAAATAGTCGAACGAGTGGGCCATGCTTGACCGGGGGTGCACGGCCACGGTCAAGGGCTTTGCTCCAGATAATTTCAACGCCAAGCAAGCATTTATTTTGATGTAACAAAGAAAATAAAGAATCCTCCAACTGGATGGAGCCTGCTGGAGCGCAGTAGTAATGTAATAGTCGAGGCTAGTTAGGTAGGGAGCCCTGATGCTAGTAACTTCTGGTGTCAGAAGATCCATCGTACAGGAGCCTCCATTATATCTCGCTTCGATGGGACCCAGGCAGAATCCACTTTCCGCCCCCTGTGATGAGCCGCAGCTTTGCGGATGGATACTCTCTACTAGCTCACTATCACATCAATGGTATGAGAAGGAGTCAATAAGTTGGAAGAACTAACCGCCATGGCATACATGCTCCGCTATACAGACTCTCCCTTTGCAGGTTTTATCATGAGTGGACTCCTGATGAAGAGTAATATCCCTCATCCTTGTCCTTTTTGGCTCAAGGGCTGCTACGTAATTGTTGCTATTCGTAAATGTTGAGCATGTTAGCTATGTCACGCAGAGTAGACGTGATGGACGGATGATTCCACATATTTTCTGCTGGAAACTCTCGCATCCCCCCGCCTCTTCCCCTCAACATCACTGCATTAGACAGACAGACGCGGAGATGAAAGGTCCAAAGCAAGCAAAGTTTGTGGTGGTGGCATCCAGCATCACATCGTTCGAAGCCACCACACCTGAACTCTTCCTCCGCCACACCCACAGAATGGCTAGAGCGAGACGCTATTCCAACGGCCGCCTCACTGTAACTGTCACTGCAGCTAGCCTCTGCCCGAGTCTTCACCGCCTCAGCCGTGCGTCTCTGTCTTGCGTCCTCACGAGTCGCTGCATAGCATTTCTTACTGTAGGTACAGGATGGTTCACTTCTGTAAGCATAGCATTGCGGGGAAGCCCCCGAGACAGCGTGTCCCGCATTGTCCTGCTATATCATGCATCTACTGTATGTCAAATGACTTGTCGTGCTGACCGGAGCTTATCTATCTCTTTGTAGACTTTACGGGTTACGGTTACTGTAGGGTATCACGCAGGCATAGGGTAACCTCCACCCAATATTGACATCTCGTGTATAGACAAAACTCACACATACTACCTATGTACGTACATGTACATACACACATACACAACTCTGTGCTGCAATAAGGGCTCGTGTCATGTGCCATAGCAGATGACAAGTCTGATCGGGTGCTCTAGACTCCGTAACTTCCCTATCTGAGCGTCTGATGCACGGTCAGGCTGACGCTCGGTGAAGCTTCGAGGCGCTAGTTGGCGTTGAGAGTATACGGATTATTCTACTGTATTATCTGACCGGGTTCTGGATGTGCCTCTTCACACCCACTGTCAACGGCCCGTGCCATTTGACTTCTCATAAAGGCGAATGGCGAGTTTGAGCGCATTATTTCAATGGCGAATGTTGTGCCACTTTGATAAGCTATGCGTGGAATATTGCGAAGAAGCACTGGATGGAAATTTAGTGGCGGCTCACGAAACTTTCCGTCAAATATGCCATTTCTCGTGTTTCTTATGTTACCTTGACGTGTATAGATAAGGTCTCCCCACCTCGGATGACTATCGGAACCTGCCCTTGGCGAATGAAACCCGGAAATCCTGGTTTTGATATGATGGTGTTGAGTTGCAGCTCACTCATGTTCCCCAGATTTCGGCAGCATCGGCCCAATCCCACCATTACGGGACCAAAAGTATCATATCATGGCCTCATTTGGCCGAATATGCAACTTGCAACCTCTCAAGGGAACCATCCATCTCAGAACCCAATGTAGCGTTTCGATATCAGCAAAGCGTGGTCTGGGTAACACAAACACGAGGCTAGACGCGGCCTTTCCGTCCCAAATCATTCTGCATAAGAACGATCAGTCCACCAGCTCACGGAAGAGGGCGCCAGGAACTTATATTCCGGAGTGTAACACAGCATATGGACAGCAACACCCTGATTCCTTCGATTCCTGGGTATTTGACCGGTTGAGTTCCACGGCTTTGGGATGAATGTGCTGATTTGCTAACAGCTTTTGGATGATATGATGCTGACTTCAAAAGATATCAGCTGTTCCACGATTTAAAAAGCTACCCAACCCACGGGCTACAGCCGAGGGACGAAAGGAGATCGACTTAACGCCGCTGGGCGAATTCGGGTATGATATCATCGTTCGGTAGAAGTAACATGATCTTGCCACGAGAATCCATGGCAGTGGCTGAGAGGCGATGATCAAGGGGCTTGTGCAACGAGCTATCATTTACTTGGTAATTTGGCCTGAGTAACGTATTATTATCACATGAAAGGACCAGTCTTCTAAGTGAATGTCAATATCGCTTTCGGAGTTGTCGGTTCGCGAAGACGAGACACAGAATAAGACAAGGAGGAGCAATTCTCTGAGAGACCCATGAACGTATTGACATGCAATATAGTCATAAAAGAGGGGATATATCGCGTAATAGTTAGATTCGGCCGTTATAGGATAGAGGAAAGAATTGAATGACTTTAGGATATGATCCATAGCTGAGTTGAGGACAATGAGGTAAAGTCACCACTTAGATTCAAAATTAGAAACACCAAGTTATGATTTATTATATCGATCTTTAGCATTTCTAGAAGCTTTCTTGGACTTTTGTCTCGTTACTTTGCCAGTCGTTAATCGCAATTGACGTCTAGACGGTACCGAGGCCTGTCTTATCCTACTCCTGTTAACTTCACGAGATTTATTGAAATAGATACATAGAAGTGATAATAATAATTTCTCATCGATACCACTAGACTCTAGAAACACACTTCCAACTCTACCATCCCCTACCTTGCTAAATATCTCGATGATGACCTATATAGAGCGTGATGTCTGCACATAGCTATTGGTCGCTAACTTCTCAATAATGCCATGAAATACATGATTCTGCGAGTCATATATATTGTTCGCTGTCTTTGATATTAATGATCTTTAATCACATGGCTGATCCGCTGTTGAAACTTGTGAATTTCTCAACAGGTCGTTGACAAGCCATGAGAACAATCACTCAGCAAAACAAAACTCATGATAGATAGAGCTCAAACCTTTTTCAGTGAGTTTGCAATTAGATACATTACTGAAAATTCCGGTCAGCAGTTTCACTTCTCCTGAGCCCCGTCCTGATGTACCTCTTCCAGTCAATATCAAGCAACCTCGTGCAAACAAACAACTGGAAATCTTGCCGTAAGAACCATGGGCCTTCTAAAGCCATAGGCAAAAGATTGTTGCCCTCCGCTTAAGGAGGCCCCCAGCAGGGTCCTTGAAGAGCCGCCGGAGGGTAGTCATGAAATATCCCCTCAATGAGAATCGAAGTCCAGCAATGGAACCTGCTTATATGCCAGGACGCCTGGCAACCACGCTAGGTGGTGTGTCGGATCCCTAATAGCTTGAGGAGCAGACCCGAGCACTTCCCTGGCCCTCTGGGAGTATTCCCCTGCTGCTTCTAGTTGCCATTTCTGCATCAACTTATGTTGATGCCGAGCGGCCGCAAATCGCCGTTTCCCCGCAGTTCTTATCTTGTTGTGCTTATAATTATATCGACGGCTATTTACATTCTTAAGGCGATATACCTTAAGTGTATTCGCTCGATCGAGGGTTGCACGTCGGCGAGAGATCGGCGGGGGTGCGGGTGCCGTCGAGTTAGGGGCTGGAAACCCTATGGCAGCAAGGTGGGTGAGCTCGGCGACGTCCATGGTGATATCGATATACTATGGAAGGCCTAGGTTGCCAAAGACACGAGGACCGGAGTTGAGAACCTACAAGATAGGATGAAGAACTTTACCTAGATATCCTAAGATCAGTACTTAAATTAACAGTTTAGGCCTATTATATCCTAAACTAACTAAAGGATTAGCTGAAGTACCTAGGTAAATTGCACCATAAGTTCCCCCAATCAAGAACCTTTTGGCCCTGCCTCTGTAAGGCCACTTGATAATAGAATGCCGAGAAACGAAACTGCGGATGCTAGCGATCTCTTGTCAATATCCTTCTATTGTTAACGAACCTCTTTGTTCGGCGTAATAATCGCTCTTTTTCATGATTCGTCCAACACGTTACTTGAACGTCGAAAACATAGGATCCCTACCTTTTGAGAGGTAGGTAGCTGGTACTTCAATATATGACAGTTATTATTTATTGTTGATATTCTCCTTTTCAAACAGATAGATAACAGACTATGACTAGACCTTCGTTATTAAAGGCAGGATCAGAATGAATATAACTGGTATTTCTGTTAAAATCAGGTTACGTTTAACTCTATTAAGACCTGACTTGGGGCAGCCGCTCAGATTAATATCAAACGGTCTCATCGGAATTCATACCCAACACGATTTCCTCCATGATTTGCAATGAACCTTCTGTCAAGCATACTATTTACACTGTATCATTTCAAAAATGCCAAAAGTTGGTTTTGAGGATGTTATTGGTTGGTTATCAGAGCATCGTACATGAAGCCTAAAGTGCACTGCATATAGAGTTTCTTTTTGCAGTGTTGCCTTGGTTAATCTTCGATTGCTAAAGAAAGCCTAAAACTAAAGTATGGCATTAATGATGAAACAACCTTATCAGTATCTCGAAGAGATACATCAAGGCAATAAATGTTCAAAGAAAATACGATTTTACACAGCAAAGGTATGATGCATGAGCCTTGAAGAATATTCTCTGTTCAAGATTCAGGCTTGTGCCTAAAAGCTTATATTCCAACCGAACCTTGACACCAGAAATGACTCACTACATAGATAAAGTGACCTCTGGCTTTTTCACTGAATTTGGGTATATATATCTGCGTTGAGCCCCTCTTCCCCCAATTTATTTTCCTCATCTCATCAACGCGGACAGCGAGTTCAAGAACGAAAAGATGGCGTTCGCTGCAACAGACCCTTTCAACAAGTTATCCCCAGAGCTTCGTGTTCAGGTTCTCATATCGACTCACTCTAAAACATCGATATCACGCATGATCCAAGCCTCCCCAGCTATGCTTCAAGCATATCTCGAACACAAGAGGTCTATCATACGACAAGTTCTTGCAGCCGAGTTTGACGAGGACATGATACAAGACGCCATGGCAATTATCCTACTCCCAAATCCCCGAGGCTCTGGTAGGCAATGGCTTCGCAGACTCCATTCAGGACCTATGCGCAAACACATGATGACTTGGTCGAAGTCTCGGCTGCCCGATCCTTTCAAGGATAACGATGACCGCCTTCTGAGGCAACTGAACAAATTGCATGACCGGCTTCTTCTTTTCATCGAGGACTATATCACCAAGTCCACCGCTTCTTTCCCCCCACGGGAATATCTTTGCCTGCCGCAGATCCAGCGGCCATCAACTGAAGGACATTCTATGTTCAAAGGCGTCAAGGTAACACCGCGATTCAATTCTGCAAATCTCACACTTTTGGAACGGAAAAGGTTTCTGAAAGGATTTCTGGTGCACGAGCTAGTATCCCTGACCAGCAATGCCTTCCATATTTCCAGCAAGATCCGGTATCGTGAAACCAGCAATGCAGAGTATGAAGCTGTCGGGTGTGTCCACAACTACATCTGTTCTCTATACGGGGCAATGTTCGCCCAATGCAATGATGCCTGTCTTCCGAGCACTTCAACGGCCTCTTCACCAGAAAATGGGTTACTATTTCCCGATACCTTTTATTTTCACGCAAACGCCTATGCACCTAACCTGAATACAGACAACGACTTGGGCGATGACATTATGGCCAGTTTCTCAACACTTGGGCTCGATGATCTCACCAATTTCCTTCACTATGATATGTCCAAACCAGATGAAAGAGAATCCCTCAAGACGCTTTTTGAAGATATCTGGGACTTTGAATGCCCGTATCGCTCTTGGAAATGGCGCACAAACTTTGAGCTCCTACTCACATCTGACCCACAATTCAAGAATGGTTGCGAATCATTTATGTACAAGCAGCTATCTTTAAACCCCCGCGAGGAACTCCGACACAAGATCGGCCAGCAGCGTGCGTGGGTATTCTTTGATGATGACCGCTTTTACCCCCAAGAAAGCCCTGAACGGCCAAATTTCCCATCACAAACGTTCCTCACCGAAAAGCTTGCTAAGCGAGGTTCTAGTTATCAGGTTGAAAATCTAAAAAAGAAGAGACGTTTGCGACGACCACAACTATGGTATGAGGAGGAATACCGGGCATGACTGACGATGGGAATATTAGTTCACTCAATGGGGGTGGTGAAATCTAGTTGCCGATACAGTAGAATTACCTAATATCGAAGATATATAGAGTTTTCCTTTTTACGGTGTTGCCCTTGATGAATCTTCGATTAATGAAGAAAACTCAAAACGAATTTCCCTTTCATTGTTTGGGTGATATTTCGCCATTACTCTGCCTCCACCTCACCTTAGCAATTACATATTTCAAGAATAATCCCGATGGTCACAAAGCACATAATTTGATAACCAATAGTCGCGATGGTGATATAAGCTTAACCTACAAGCGTCATGCTGCTTCGGGGCTTGCCGACATATACTACCCGTTTGGGGATAATCGTCAATGTCGTTCTTACAGCGGTAAATGACGCGAGGACTGCACATGGTCGCGAGTGGTAAAAGATCCGCTAAATGCCTATCTGGAGTTTCGCGTCATTATCAGTGTGGAACCTGGTCTGGAGGAACCGAACTACAGGGTCATGGATATGTATATAACCCTGATCCGTTTTTGTTGCATTCGATATCAGATGGGCTTCGGATATCTTTGAGTTGTTTATATACCCAGCACTTGGAGATAATGGCTGTCGTCACTACAGATATAACAGCCGAGGCTGTAACCGAACATCCCCCTCAAACAGGCATCTTCAAGCACATTTCCAAAGTTATCCCTTACTTTCGAAACCCCAGACATGTCTTGATTCTCAAGCTTGATTGCCTTCTTCTCACATGGACCTTCATCGCTGGCATCATGAAGGAAATGGACCAATCTGCCACAACACAAGCTTATGTTTCTGGAATGCGAGAAGCACTGAGTTTATACGGCAATGAGTTGGTCTTTTTCAATACCTACTTCTCTATCGGATATGCTCTTGGACTCGTTCCTGGACAATTGGCTCAAACAAGGGTAGGTTGAACAACCGGTTTCACGTCCACAGATGCCAACCATATTATAGGTCCGACCGTCTTTATTTCTTCCCACTTGCGAGATTATCTGGGGACTCTTCGTTATATTGTAAGTACTTATCAAACCTTTATCAATGATCTTCCACTTACCCAAAGTGTAGCACCTGCAGGGCCCAGAATGCAACCACAGTCTACGCGTTACGATTCTTCCTCGGCCTCTTCTCTGCCGTCTTCTGGCCTAGTGTCGTCTCTCTAATCTTCAACTGGTATACACCTAAAGAGCTGGCCTTGCGGATTGCCTGCTTTAATGTTTCCGACGTTGCTGGAGCCATGTTCCTTGGTGCCTTGCAGGCCGCCCTCTACCGTAACCTGAACGGTGCGCATGGAATTGCTGGGTGGCAGTGGCTATTCATCGTCGCAGGCATTATTACTATCGCCCAAGGAATTATCGGCTTCTTCATCATTCCTGATACCCCTGCTTACACACGTGCTAAGTGGCTGACGGAGAACGAGAAGGAATTATCACGCGAGCGTATGGGAAGCTTTGGCGCCAATACATCAAAGCTAATTCCCCCATCTGTCTTGAAGCAAAAGCTGCGAAAGTTGATTGTTCATCCAGTCACTTACTTCTTCCTACTGGCTTTTGCCCTGGACGCATGGGCGCACCGAGCCAACTCTTACTTCGTCCTCTACATCGAAAGTCTCAAAGATAGTGCTGGAAACCGTCTGTACAGCACCTACCAGGTCAATATTCTGCCATTGGGCGGGTATGCATTACAGATTTGCACAAATCTCATCCTCAATGGGTTATCTGACTGGAAGCACTGGAGATGGCAGATTAGTTCTGGTTGTGCATTCTTCTTCGGCGTGATGCTAAGTGTACTCTGCGCCTGGCCGTCGAATCACAAAGTCGTCATGGCCTTCTACTTCATGACTTATGCCGCCAACGCTGGAGCCCCGGCATTGATGGCATGGTTTGCAGAGCTTATGCGAAAAGAGCCCGAAGTAAGAGCTATTGTCGTCGCCCTTACAGTTATGATCGTCTATATCGGCCATGCAACCATTCCCCTCCGCGCATTTAGAGTTGCCGATGCGCCACGATATCCGATTGGGTTTCCACTCACTACAGCCTTCTCTTTCGGATCTGTCATTGTGCAGTTTGGTTTGCTGTGGTGGTCTCGTAGGAATCCTCAGCTTATCGAGAATGGTTATGAGGGTACCACGATTGACTCGAGAGGATCTGATGAGGAAAACTGTGGAAGTGTACAGAGGCAGGACCAAAAGGATATTGCTTAAAGCTTGCCAAAGACAGAGGCCCGTGGCGAGAGCCTTAGTACTTTTCCTAAGATCTATTCAACAAGAGAGAAGATAATGAGCTCATCACATAGTTCCAATCAAAGTAGCCTCATGCTGTAGTTTTCACAGCCATTGTTTCCAATACTCTCTCGTATAGGTATGTAGTGAGTATCAAAAACATGGTGACACCATTTTCAACGAAGCTAGAGTATCTTTGTAGTATGTCTGAGTGAATTGCTTCCAGAGAAGCAATTCAGTACATTCAGCCACGTTGCAACCACCGTTATAAGGTGGCTCGGCTAAGAGATAAGCTTAATTCAGGTAGTTATGCATAACATACCACGCGCACAGGCGCTGGAGTTGGAGTTGGAGTTGGAGAAAACACCAACGCCACAAGTTTGTTAGTCTGTTGGAGGGGAATTCAACGTATGAACGGAGTTCGATAATGAATGCAACCACTTACATGCTGTTGGATAACAGCGAGGAATGAACAACGTCTTAAGTTGGATGAAATAGATAAAACGTCTCCTGCCGATACCAACACTCTCCAAACAAGATTAACAAGAACAGTACACATAATTATACTAGATCATTTGCACCGAATGTGGCCATATTCCGATCGTGCACCTCCATTGAGATGATATGGATGCGCAACGAGACATTCAAGACCGCTTCAAAATGTACATGAGTCCCTTAACTCTTCCTATCATCTTGCAGCTATTGGAAATCAACAGAGACTAGATTATAGCAACGGTATCTCCAGGGTAAAGCGGGTTTGGACCTAATAAGGAGGTGAAGCCTATTCATACACAGCAGCTCGTTGTTGTAAAAATTGTCGACTAGATTGCTAACCCATTGATAGTCATGATAAAGACACAGCAAGTCAAGAAGTTGTTTTCATCTTCCCTATAACAATGAGATCGACTCCTCAAAATTATTCATGATTGACAAGCCTCGATTCTTCGCGATATTGTAATGAACCTTGGGCCGGAAACATATGCAAGATGTTGATTTCCGACATTTTATCATACGAAAAGGGGTTTGACGGCCCCCAAAGAATCATGAGATAAGTTTTTGGTGAGTTGATGCAGTTGGGAGAAGAGGACCTGGGAAGGACTGAAAGTTAATTTGACTCCCCTGACACAAAATAACAGGGCCTGTGATCTTTTAGATAGTTGCTTGGTGTAAAATGCTCCTTGATTATAAATACAATACTTCACATGAGCGAATAACATCCCGTTCTCTACACGGTCTCAGATTAGTTCCAGGTCACCATTGTCGTATGTTTGTGTATGCGTTGGATCGAATGTAGCAGACATGGGCAAGGAAGCGCACAGTTATAATGTGTTGGTTCGCAACCACGTCGTATGATATTATGCCACCCCGAGCCTACTGCTGACTGAGACTAAGTCTGTTCAGGTTACCGAAGGGGATAGGATATCAAGGTATTCAATGGATTGCTTTTCCAATCGGATTCGAAGGCGGTTCAGTCTCGCGTACAGGGTTCATGATTAAATCTTCGGAGAATCAAGGTCGATATGACATGTAAGATTGGGGGTCCCTGATGATAAGAAAAGGTCTAGAATAATTCTTCGCTCCCGTAGCTAGATCATCATTTAGTGAAGCAGAACCCGGCGTTGATCAAGTTTGGTCTATAATTAACATAGACCATCTGGAATAGATCTTGCTCTTGTCAGAATTATGATCTATGAGGATCCAAGACCATGGCTTCCTTAAATTCCATTAAATGAGACATTTTCTTTGCCATTACGAAAAAGTATCAAGTACAGATCTGTCCAACACATTCATTGACTGGACCAAGGGATCCTGGACACTATCCACTTAGATGACGGTGGAGTTTACAGGACCATAAGCCTCAAGCTAAGCAGCTAATCTTCGGTCCGATTGGTCTGTTTGTGGTTATTTCTTTGTCGATTGTCTCGAGCTGTTGGACCGTCTCAAGAATTGATTGAGCTGTGTTTTATTGGTGGCTTGTGTGATTGTCTTGGTCTTAGCTTAAATTATAAGTGAGACCTAAGAGATTATGCAACTGAGTGACTGACAAAGAATTGATTCAGAGTCGCATTGCATTGCATTGCATTGCTGCAGATAAGTCTCAATCAATCAGCACGACCCTCAAAGCAGACCAAGCCAAACCCTGCCAAGGTCGCTAGATGAAATCTCCATGTGTCCCACGGGGGAGGGGAAGAGTTAATCGTGGTTTTACGTACTGGAAAGCAAAACTCCGAGTTTCGTATCGTGGAGTGAGATGAACGGGAGTCCGGTAAGAGGAGCCGGATCAGCAGCCCCTGAGCTGAAGAGATGCATCGATTCACGATGCCTTCAGTGCTTTGACGGGCCAGGCCACGCCCGTGTCATGATCCTGCACTAGGCGAACTTGGCGTGAGACCAACAGAGCGGACTTGATCCGTTTCTCCTCTAGCGTCATGGACAAAATATGGATCGTCGGCCTTCTAGAGCTCGTTCCGTACATATCCGAATTTTTTCCAGAGGAGCAAGGGTCTACAGGGAAGTTGGTTCTTCGCGGGCTGGGCCCCTGAATTGATCAACTCCTGAGCTTCTTGTCTCGTGAACCCTGACCAGCTTGAACCCTTCTCTACCGTCCCTACCGTACCGTATACCAACTACGGATATTCCCTCCCGATACCAACATTTTCTTAGCTGTCAGCACCTACGCCGACGTACCGACCAGGCCCAGTTTATTCTTATTCCCTCGTATTCAGCGGACGATCTGATTCGACACACCGACCCTACCAACGACCCTACATACCAACCTGCAATAAACCCTACGTACATACACAATGTCAGGTCTCAATGCACCAGAGGTCGCCGCGGCCTACGACGATGTCCGATCCGACAAGGCTGAGACCAACTGGCTTCTCATCTCGTACGCCTCAGCCGTCGGAAACAAGCTGTCCCTTACAAAAAGGGGCACAGGCGGTCTGGCCGAGATGGTCACGGAGCTTGACGACGGCCAGGTGCAGTACGGCTATGTGCGCGTCGAGTACGCCAACGACAAGGAGAGCACGCGTGTCAAGTTTGCGCTCATCGTCTGGATCGGAGAGAACACAAAGGTTATGCGCAAGGCCCGCGTCAGCATCGAGAGCGGTGATGTGAAGCGACAGCTGTCCCATCACAGCATTGCCATTACGACGGGCGACCGGTCCGAGCTGGAAGAGCAGGATATCGTCATTCGGCTTAGAAAGGCTGGCGGTGCCGACTACAACGGAGGACGGGGCTGAGGCACGATGGACTTGGGATATCATCACCATATCTACTCCGTACATACATACCATCCGTACATACATACATACCTGCAGATAGACGCAGAACGGCGCGTTATCGAGGGCGAACCGGTCACGTGTCGGTGGGAGAGATGGACTACGTTCGTGATATCACGGAAATGTCGCCGGACTGCTTAGATAGGAATAAGGCGACGACTATCAACGGCGAGGATGCAGCCTGTCAACGACGATGAACCATCATAGCCCACCCAAACTCAGCTCAATTCAGGTGATGCATGTTAGCTAGCTACCCTTCAACCACGTTAATGCCAGGATGTAGTCCGACGATCACATCACATACTGGATATTCACCAAAATAGGTAAAGTTTAGACGTCAATAGCTACGGCATTCGGGTTTGTTGGTGGTGTTTAATGTGCATGATCTACCTGTTTCATAAGCATACTCTTGGACTCACATGTCGGCCATTATCTGTATCAGTCCTCGGGCGAAACCTTAGCAAACCAAGCAAGGCCTTGCTTGCTGAAAGCTTGGCTCAGCAAATGGCACCCAAACTTGACTTGAACCTATGAAACGCGGTATTTTCGAAAAGACAGTCTAATCTCCTTCCAGTTTGAGCCGTCGGCGCCGAAACCTTGTGTCGGCCTGGCCGCTGGTGGGTGCGCCCACTTCTCACTTTGAACATGACGTACTGTACCTTGTTTGGCCTATCGTATTGTGTTTCCCCGATTTAGTAATGAATCGCAAGCTCTCTTTTGTTGTTGCTGTTATTCAGCCCCACGCTCGGGTTGGACATGGGTCTTCAGGTCTTCCATCAGTGGTTGTGGCTCTCGGTCTACAGTCGGTGATAGCGTCACAGCCAAGCATTATCAAGAGGGATCGTCCTCTTGTTTGCTGATATCAATTATGTACTGTCTAACACAGAATAAGCATTGTTTCTCCCAAAACCGTCACTAACACGCTCTCCTCTGGCTCCCTCTGACTAACTCTGATCTGGCTTACTCTATCTCCCCCCCCTGCAACCCCCCAGTTCAACCCTGGGCTTTCAATCGTGTGTCTGAATCCTTCAACTTGTCCTCTTTAGGCTGCTTATCCCTGCTACTGGCTTCTGCCACCACGCACCCACTCCCGCAGTGACAGTAGGTAGATAATTAGTGCCCCCATGTCTTGTTTCTTCACTACAACGTAGTACTCCAAATCTCTTCAATGACCTGCTTCCCCAGATTATTTTCTTTTTAATCCCCTCACCTTCCCACACACCCCCGACGGGATCGCGTGTTACTCTGTCTCTGTCTCTCTCTTTCTCTCTTCTACAATTCTCTCCCCTCGACCTCTCTACCGTGGCCATGTCTAAACTCGACTCCGGCAGTACAAGCACCGGCGTCCATATGGAGCCTGTTTCCGAACACAAGCCTCGTCGAGGCTCAAGGACCTCAAATGGCGCCCCAGAAGCTGCCGACCAGCTCCTCGAGAACCTTGGCTACAAGGCTGAGCTTTCGCGTAATCGCTCTACCTTCCAGGTCGCCTTCATGTCCTTCGTCCTCGCCTCCATCCCCTACGGTCTCGCTACAACCCTGGTTTACCCTCTGATTGGAGGCGGCCCCGTCAACGTTATCTGGGGATGGCTCGGTGTCTCGATGATTATTGTCTGTGTTGCTGCGTCCCTCGGTGAAATCACCAGTGTCTATCCTACCGCTGGAGGTACTTGCTCGCGTGCTCTGTTCCCCAAGTGAGACATGTCACTCACTGATTCCGTAATAATAGGTGTCTACTACCAAGCCTTTATGCTCTCTCCTCCTCGATGGCGTCGCATTGCAAGCTGGATCTGTGGCTGGCTCTATATCGTTGGAAACATCACCATTACTCTCGCCGTGAACTTTGGAACCGCCCTCTTCATCGTTGGTTGCGTCAATGTCTTCGAGTCGAGCCCTGGCATTGGTGTCATGTCTGGAGAGCCCTACCAGGTCTTCCTCGTCTTCCTCGGCCTCACTTTCCTGTGCAATGCCGTCTCTGCCTTGGCCAACAGATGGCTCCCCTGGATTGATGTATGCTTGCTTGCTCTCCTCTCCTCTCTGTGTGAACGTAATGGTTGCTGATACTCTGCTTAAAGACCGCCGCTGTCTTCTGGACATTCGCTGGTGTTGTTGCTATTGTCGTCTCTGTTCTGGCTATTGCCAAGAATGGTCGTCATGATGCTGGTTATGTTTTCGGACACTTCGAGGTCAACTCTGGCTGGCCCGACGGATGGTCTTTCTGTGTTGGTCTCCTCCACGCTGCCTATGCTACATCTTCTACTGGAATGATTATCTCGTGAGTTCTATACAACAACCGGCTAGCTCCCCATTCTCGGGAAAGCTGTACTAACACTGACACAGCATGTGTGAGGAGGTCCAAAACCCTCAGGTCCAGGTCCCCAAGGCTATGGTCGCCACCATCTTCATCAACACCTTCGCTGGTCTTCTCTTCCTCATTCCCTTGATGTTCGTTCTGCCCGACATCCAAGAGCTTATCGCGTCCCCCCAGCCCGTGCCTCTGATCATCAAGAGCGCTGTTGGCAGCTCCGGTGGAGCCTTTGGTCTTCTCATTCCTCTTATCGTCCTGGCCATCATCTGCGGTATTGGCTGCACAACTGCCACCTCTCGATGCACTTGGGCCTTTGCCCGTGATGGTGCCATTCCCGGTGCCAAGTGGTGGGCCAAGGTCAACACCTCTCTCGACGTGCCCCTGAACGCTATGATGCTCTGCATGGTTATTGAGATCATCCTCGGTGTCATCTACTTCGGTTCCTCAGCTGCCTTCAACGCCTTCTCCGGTGTCGGTGTCATCTGCTTGACTGCTTCATACGCTACCCCTATTGCCATCAGTCTCGCCACTGGTCGCAAGCAGGTCCAGACCGGAAAGTTCTATCTCGGTAAACTCGGTGCCGCTTGCAACGTCATCGCTCTCGGTATGTGCTCTACCCTTCTTTGTCGTGATATGTCTTGCTTACTTTGTAGCCTGGTCTCTGTTGGCTATGCCTCTCTTCTGTATGCCCTCGGCCATCCCCGTCACCGCCGAAACCGTAAACTACGCCCCCGTCGTGTTTGTGTTTGCTTGTCTGGTTTCTGGTATCTGGTACTGGGTTTGGGGTCACAAGAACTATGCTGGTCCTCCTACCCACGAGGACTAAGCTGTTGGAGCAAGCAGGATCTAGATGCTTGACAGTGCGCTTCGTTCGACATTTTATATCAATATCAGTCATAATCTACGTGCGAGGACAAATTCGTGTATGTGCTTGTCAGTACGCCGTGCTTGATACCCTACCCTGCCTGCACTCGGGGTCTGTGATACTTTTACTCCTAGATTGGAAGATATCCACAATTCAATACATGTTTAAGCTTCGAAGCTTCATTTCTTATTCTGTCCATTCTCGAAGAATTTGACTGATATATTGAACTTGCTCTTCTAAATCGCTAGTCTTTACCGGGATAT
This sequence comes from Fusarium verrucosum, assembly GCA_013623715.1. NCBI lineage: Eukaryota > Fungi > Ascomycota > Sordariomycetes > Hypocreales > Nectriaceae > Fusarium > Fusarium verrucosum. The sequence goes on from JABFFJ010000017.1 coordinate 215,090, forward strand.
GTTTCAACGCACCCAGCGCAGTCAGGCTCACACGAAAATTCAAACCAGCGTTACTGGGTTGCCCATAGGTCGCATTGTAAGTCAGTCTCTTTTGATAACACTAGCTGTCTCTGTTGAAAGATACATGATTCCATCTGTGAACCTATTTCTGTCCGCTCTTTTGCATTGGCTGGACTTCTGGCATGTTGTTCTGAAGCTGAACAAGTCGATCAGACCAGTTGTTGCAGTCATATAAGAACGGCTCAAGCATCGAAGCAGTTTTTCCTTTAGGTGTTCCACTTTTTGGCAATTCTCTTGGAAACTTGTTAGACGCGTCTTTTGAAGAATATCATAATGACTTACTCTTCGCCTTGTGCTGAAATGGCGTTCTTTTGTGTTTTGTCCATAGCGGTGGATGCCAAGATGAGGATTGGTTCCAAGGTGTAGGGATATCTTTTGGAAATGGTCCATTTTGACCTTAGTTATCTAGATAGTCTTCTTATATGCCTTACTATTCATGCGCAGTTCTGGGTGTAGAGAGAGTGTTTTGGGGTGAGCCAGCATTTCACGATTTCACCCAAATTATCACCCTACTGTACTGCACCCCAGAGGAATCCTCAAAGTCGACATTTTGCTGTGCCAGTGCTGCTTCAAGCTTTGTCCCACAACAGAGAATGAGGCTGTTTTGTAAACTCTGGATTGGCCCCAAGCTGTACGTACACAAGGTAAGACAACTGGTTCCGCGCATTGCGTCACCTTGCACCCCAAAACTTACCCGCTGCACCCCAAAGTTGCCCCTTACTAACTAGTATTTGGTGTGTTTTCTTTGCCTTGGTATTTCTTTCTCTCTATATTTCGCAAGTTCGCGTCAGACTCACACCCCGAAATCAAATCACGCCCCTCTTGCACTCGGACTCATTCAGATTTTTGCAGACTTATCTCTTCCTAAACCCTTTAGCCAGATCTTTCCTTTTCAGTATACTTTACCTGGATAACAGGAATTGCTGAGAAATGCATCGCCTATGTACCAGTGAAGAAGAGTTTTTATCGTATTTCATAATTAAAGATGGAGATGGGGAAACTGTCCCATCTACGACGGATAATCGACCTTCTCTGGCTTTTGAAGTGAAAAATATCCACGCACGCCTGGAAAAAGCAGAGAAGAAATGCTCTGCAATCGAAAAAGGCCACTCCAGAATCAATGAAAGCAACATCGACCTCAATCATCAGCAGTGGAATTCCCTTCAGGAAATTCATCGTTCACTCTTGCACGAAAGCCACGAGCTCTCTATCGCCTCGTCGTCGCTCAGCCCGCGACTAAAACACCTCAGAAAGCATGCGTATGATCATTCCCTTCGCTCTCGAAGATTGCGTCGTTTCAGCGACTGTTTTGTGCCTCTTCTGAGGCGCGAGCAAAACCTAGAATTGGCACAGCAATGGCTGGAAACTATGAAATTGTCTTCCTCCCTCATTGACATACTTGGTAAGAACGACTTACACTTCAGTGATGAAGAGATGGACCTCCTGAACATGATCGACCACATTGAGGCAATATTGGTGAGATTGAAGCTATGGTTCATACACAAGTATGAGAAACTAAGCCGCAAGAAATATGTGATTGGAGAACTATGTCTTGCTGGACCCATCTTCGAGTTTCCCAACAACATCAGGCACACTTGTACAACGATGCCATGGACCATATTGCCAGCACTGTTAGTGCTCTGGGGTGTCTGTTGGATGTTCATCATCGGTTCTAGTCAACATGAGCATGAAAGGCTCCATGAAGCTGGGCCAGTGGTCTCGTCCCTGGCATCTGCTCACGAATTCCACAGCGACTTCATTGGAGGTAAGGCCCCCACTAGCTTGGTGGAAGCGTATCTAATGGATAACAGGTGGACTTCAAGACCCGGTGGTGGATGACTTCAACAACGGGGGATATTCTAGTCAGGCCAATATCGATGAACTTTGGCCTGAAGATGCTGGGATGATAAATTATTTGATCGACCCATTGGCTTTGATCCAAGCCGATACTCAAGGTCCATTCTCTCTGGGTCCGGACTTCGCATCAAGTAGCAATGCAGAAAGCTTGGAATTCTCAGGGCAAGATGCTGCTGCGATACTGCCAGCTGTCGTTGTGGACGATCCCGTCTTGAGAGCCTGTACCAGTACTGAAAAAGGCGGTGCAATGGATGCCATGGATAGTGCTGGCGTGAGTGGGTATAATCATCGAAAGGTCAACTCTGATGAGTGAGTACAGTGCCCAGTTGGTATAAGAATATATGCTAATCAGATACAGTAAGGGGCAGAAAACAAGATCTCGACTTGAGTGTCTGGACTGTCAAATGACGTTTGCAAGACCCTTCACCCTGAGTCGGCATCAAAAAGAGGTACACAAACGGGCATCGTCAAACTCCAAGGAGCCACTCCTTTGCCCTAACCCTGGCTGCAAGAGGTCCAATAGCATGCCTTTCGCGCGTGATTTCCACCTGAAAAAACATCTTGAGACTTGTCAGTATAACCAGAAAGGCTTCAGTCGTCGGTGCGGTCAAACACCAACCCCGGCATCAGTTGACAATCTGCATCGCCGAGAGGTAGAATCAGGAGAAGCGATCAGTACCGATAAGACGAGCAAGAGACTGAGGGATGAAGAGGATGAAGGATCTACTAACAATTTCCTCCTGACAGAGATGAAAAAGAAGTACAAAGAGATGGAAAAGGAGGCCAAGAAGAAGAAAGATGCCTATCTGCAGGCCTTCGATGAATTGAAGGCAGTTGAGAAGACCATCCAAGTCTTGGAAGGATCTGCGAGTAATTCGTAGTCAACTGCCTACACAGGAGCCATGGGATGGAGAGACTCTCGAATAGAGATAGATAAGACGTTGAGGGCGCTATAGCAGACTGAATAACAACTTACCGTTGTTGATGTGCCAAGTCCGCAAGCTAATCTCATCACATTAGGATATTTATGAGGGGCAATTTCGTCGTACTCGACATCGCGGCTATAAACCCCAACCTCATCTCGTCTTGTTTAACTTCATCTTTGTGCCCTTGCGAGATGGCTTGAAGGTCACGAATCCGACCATCCTGTATCCTAGCTTATGCCGTGTGAGCTGTGAGAACAAGTACCTTAGCTGTCGTTTCGAGGCGGAAATAAACAGCTCAGCAGACCAGGCTCTGGTATGTCATAGCCACCTCGACCTATGTAAGAAGCGAGGAGTTTCAGTTCCTAGTCTACTCATTCTGCCATTCCAGTCAGCTCACATGATTCAAAGAAGCGTCACAATCTTGGCTAATTTCAAATTTCAAGCACGTGAGAGCCAATCCAAGACATACACAATACTAAGTTGGAAATGAAACATAACATACCAAAGGCGTCACTTGAAAATGATAGAAATTACTAGGTGGCAGACACCCCGGTGTTGAAAGAATGGGCGTTCCAGTCGACAGTATCACATAACTCAAATCAGGTCACCAGGAATGAAAATTGCAGTTCGTAAAGAGCGTCTATTAGTTGCGTGCAGAGGTTATTCCCCAAACCCCAGTAGAATTGAAACAGCGTAAAAGTCTAACTACAAGCCAGTGGCATAAGACAATGCCACCATTTGCATGCGTGTGGATCTTCCCAAAGAGAAAACCAGAAAGAAAGCAAAGATTAGAACGATGGAGCCCCGGGGAGCTTAGAAGAGAGCGGCGACAACAGCACCAAGGAGGGCAACGGCGCTGACGGCCTGCTTGCCAGCGCTGTTGACAGTGACGGGGACACAGTGGTCACCGACACAGTCAGAGGCGGTCTCACCCTTAGAGCCAGAGCCCTGCTGATCAGGAGGAGCAGTCTCGCCCTTGGAACCAGAGCCCTGCTGGTCGCCGGAGCCCTGGTTACCGCCACCGGGGGCAGTTGTGTCACCCTTGGAGCCGGAGCCTTGATCACCACCACCGGGAGCAGTTGTGTCACCCTTGGAGCCGGAGCCTTGATCACC